>JAGFPH010003722.1:0-11503 GCA_018207615.1 Philaenus spumarius
GAGTTACTGCTAACCCTTACGCCGATGACATATGAGATATATCCCTGGGTGGTGTTATGCGCACTTCAGAGATGTCCTAGGCTCGTTGGCAGTCGCTCGGTCCCTGCACTGACAGTCTTGTTGAAACGTCTGGTTTCCTCCAGGGTTCGGATAATTAACCTTTGCTTGGATACGTCTGGCTGTAGTCCTGAAAGCTGTAACCGTCTCTAGTGTCCCAGGTTACGTCAAGCTATACATCGATTCTTCACAGATCGTGGATAATGTTTTTTGCATACAAGTACCCAGCGTCCTGACTCATGAAGCTCAAACATGAAGACTGAAATTAATAAACGAGTAACATGGTGTCTACCTCGGAGTTCCTGTAACGAGTGTCGATCTAAACAGCAACTTCTGACCTTCTCCCTTTCGAGGGAAAAAACTCTTGCCATTTAGTTCAAATAATTTCCCTTTGTTTCTTTTACTTTAAAAGCGAATAACTTCATTAATATTTGAAGGAGAATTTTTTAGTTATTTTTCCTGCCATCAGGATAATTAGTTTTATAAGTTTTGAATTAATTAACTTTTAATTACGACGATTTTTCCATTATGTAATGTTTAATTGTAGTGAAAGTTTTTACCAGCATTGGCTGGTGGGCGGAGTCATCTTATCGGTGGTCGGTTCAACTTAAATCCTGTCCTTCCGACGAAATATTCATGTCATTTTTGGTTTGTCAAAATTGTTCTATTTTTCACCGATTTCCTATAACTCCCGATCCCGTAACTGGATTCCGGATATCTCTTCAGATTGTTGTTCTGGACAACTTCTGGATTATCTGCAAACTTGAATTGAAACTGTACGACGTTCGGTTCGGTATTTACGCTCTTACGTGTTTTCCGCACTTTCCCGTACCGCGCTTTTCCGCGATCTCGGTTTTTCGGCACTTTTTATTTCTGTTACTGTTCCCTGTAAACCCGACGATTGTTTTACTGTTTTTCCCATGTTTTTATCACTTTTGGTTCCTGAGTTCTAACACTTTTGGTTTTCCGAAAATTCTCATTTTGGGTACATTAACTATAATGAATTTATTTTTTATCTATCTCTATCTCTCTGGAGCCTTTACATTGCCGGTTATCTTATATTATCAATTGCCGTTAATGTAAATTGAGTTTAGGCCTTTTTAGGCCTATACTTTCTATTTTTACTAAAATACGTTAACGCCCGTGAGCTATTAACCTTACATATTATATTTTTAATTAGCAGTTATCATATTTCATAGCCATTTACCTTAATTCATTTAAATTTAACTTTTATTAATTAATTTACTTTTAAAATGATATTTATTCTGCAAAATTCAAATTTTACCAAAATCTGTTTCTGTTAACCTTTAATGACGTTAATTATCTATACTTTACACTTTTTACTTTTTTCCAAATTTCAAAATTACCAATTTTGGTTTTTTGTGTTACTTTAGTTTTACGCATATTTTTAACACCTTTCATTTTATCAAAAAACTTTACTTATATAAATTAATCCATTTACTTTGCTTTATTCAAAAATATAAAGATATCAACTAAATTTGAATATTTAATTTTTCCATTGTTCTTATGAACTTGCACCGACAATTCTACATCTGGCCTTGAACGAGTCGCCTTGGACCTTGCTTTCTAAGCTTGTCTAACACTAATTAAGCCTGTCTTAAAGACTTAGTCGATTTTACAATTAGTTATGGAAAATTATTTTTTATAATTTTTGACTTGAGCGGGCTGAGCGAAGCGAGCTCGTCTCAACACGCTTGCACAGACATACTCTTGCTCGAAAAAAATACGCAAGCATATATATATATATATATATATGTGTGTAATTGTGTATGTCTATATGTTTACAATGATTACATGATTTACGGCATTATATGCTGTGTTAAAATACCAAGATAATATTAAAAAAACATTGAAAGTTTAGACTGGCATGAGTATAATTTATTGCAGGTAGACGAAGGATCGAGTCTGGACAACACTTTTCCACACGAAGATGATACGTTGCTACAGGAAGACCAGATAATGTCTCTAGAAAATGCAGAAACTACTGCGGCCAGTGAATCTCCTGGAGACAGTCCTGCGACCATTGGTAATAATTTTGCTCGTCCCCAGTGTGTGCAAAAAAAACGAAGAATCGGTAAAATAAATAAATTGGACCAAGCACTCACAAAACTCCAAAAAATTTCTGAGGATCGTAAAAACTTTACTTTGGCTTCCTCATCAACTAAGCTGATGGATGAATATGATATGTTCGCTCAGCATGTTGCTGCTCAAATGAGGCAACTGCCAGTCAGGATTTTCATTCTCCTGCAAGAAAAGATTCAAAGACTTATAACGGAAGAGAGACTGAACACTTTGCAACCAACTTCACCTATGTTAACTGACATGAGCAATTCTCCCATGGTTTCAGAACCTAGTCCAACCTATGACGACTTCAATGATGACAACCATTCTCAGAGTCTCCTTCATGAAGGAACGAAAGTGTACATCCAATAGTTTTAATTGCAGTGATGACTTGATCAATAATCTTTGTTTTTTTTCTTTTAGAGTGATTCCATATTTTGTCACAAAAAGACTTAATGTTTGAAAGTATTACATTTAAGTGAACCGAGGTGTATTTTCAGTTTTTTTTTTTATTGTTTCCATAATAATACTGTTATCTTCAAATGGTGTGTGTACAAAGGCTTCTACGAAATAGCCACCATTCGATGTATCCTTATTTTTTTCAATATCAACTGAAGACTGAATTAAGACTAAATAAAAAAATATAAAAGGACTGAATTAAAGACTGAAATTTACTAATTTAAAATACTGTTTTTATTTATTCTGTACTTTAATATTGTTACTTTTATAATTTATTTTAATAAACTCCAGAATTATATTAAATTATTGTAAGTTTTCATTCACCTTCAAACAACTACCATAAACTTGCGGCTGAAGTAATATTCCTACAAGGGGATAGGTAATAGCTAACTTTAACTTATAACTATAATGTAACCTATATTTCTTTATCTATATTAATAGAATTGTAAATATTATTCAGTGTTAAAGTTATTCTAATTTCATTAGTAGTTACAAATTTACACTCACCTGCATAAAGCTTTTCAAAGATTTGATGATTGCTTCCAGAACTTCAGGAAGAAAACTTGATATTGTTGGAGCAGGGATACGAAATAATAAAGATAAAGATTGCAAACTGTCACCACTTGCTAAATAGCGAAGAGTCACTTCAAGCTTTTGTCGGGGAGGTATACTTTGACGCATAGGAGTATTCTGTTTTGAGATTTGTTGTTCAACCATTTGAAGGAGTTCATCAAATTTGTCTACGGTCATCCGTAAATGCCTTCTATATTCTAGAGGATCTTCCGTAGCAAGTTCGCGAAAAAGGGTTGCAGACGCCCCTAGTTCATCTCTCCTCCCGACATATGTTTTTACCCTCACTCTACTTCTGCGCAATATTGTTTGCAGTTCCTCGCTTATAATAACCACACACTCGTCGACCACGTCGTTTCATTAAACTCTTCATCAACATCAGACATGATGACCGAATGACGTTGCTCTGCAAACTGGCCGCCAGTATAGCTCTCTTACTTTCAGCCAGTACTTACCAAATGTATAGGCAAACTTGCCGGACAGTGAGGGACTGGACAGTACTAGCCGCCAGTCCTGGCTGCCACTACTTGCCCCGTCTATAAGCCGCTTTACCTTGTGTATAGGAGTACTTTCCTTTCCAGCAGTAAGTATTTGCTGGCGGCAAGAAAACTCAAACATGTTTGATTTTACTGGCATGGCCGCGGCAAGTAGCGGGTCACGTGACCACTGGCGGCCAGAACTTTCCTGCCAAAACGTGTACTTGCCGCCAGTAGAGCAGAGTGGTAAGTGAAATCAGAGTTGATCGTTGATAGTTTATAAAAGTGACAATGTGTTTGTTTAAAATATCAGACAATGGCCTTGCTGGGAAGAAAAAATTATTGAGTGGAGCTGTGATGACATTAGTAAGTTTTTAGAGAATTTTCAAAATTACGAACTCTTGTGGAACATACGTCATAATAACTATGTTGACAAACCAAAACTTGAAAGTGCAATGCGTAGATTATTAGATGATCTTCAAGAACAAAGTATTGTAGTACCTGACATTACTTTTCTGCGATCTAAAATTAAGTCGATCAAAACAACAACCAGGCAAAAACATCTAAAAGTAGAAGATTCGAAGTCAAGTGGCAAAGGTAATGATGACCTGTATGTACCAAAACTATCATGGTACGACCTCGCTGATTCGTTTTTAAGAGTTATGGTAGTTGTAATATATGTGAGTTTCAGGGATTTTAAATCATTTAAATAAGGGTATAACGTAAAGGGAGTTGCTATGTAAATTTTGGACATTTTAGCCTATTTTAAAACTTAGTATTTTATAAATAAATAATAAACATAGAAATTCAAAGGGGAAATGCAGACGTTTTAAATAATGCAAAATAAAATCTTATTTAATATCTAATTTCAATTTTAAAACAAGAAACTTACATAAAATTAGCAATGTCTAAAATACAAAACATCGTACAGTGTTAAAGTAATTTGAAGAAGTTTGATTCACTCGATTTCTAGCCTACAGTTAATAAACATTGAAAGAACAGAATTTTGATTTGTGATGTTGGTAGTATGAGTAACTTGGTCTAGGGGGCAATTGTAATAAACAAGGACAGAATTTTGTTTTGATATGTTGGTAATATACATAACTAAGCATAGGGAGACATATTTGCGGTCCCCTGGAGAAGCATCACGTGATATGACGTCATTGTCACAGGATGTGGACGCCTAAAGCGAAGCCTTTGTCGGACTTGTTCTTGAGATCTGATACGAGAAGGACCTGTTGTAAGTTGCTGGTGAAATGTATTCACAAATGTGGTGTTTAGCGGTATTTGAGGTATAAATACAGTTAAAGTATGTGCTACGAATATTAGAGACAGTGCTGTGCACGTAGAATGTAAAACGGCGTAAATCGTACATGGCGGGGTTAAGAAAACTAACTTTGAAAATCTCGTTTGGTGGCGTCGGTGTGAATTGAAACATGTTTCTCATCTAAACTTTTCTACAAGTGATAAGTGAATCTAATACGACGAGGCTAGAGTGCTACGAACAAAAATGAAAGAGGGAAAATTTTAAATAAGGGGTAAATTCAAGTTAAATTCATTTTTTTAAATATCGTAAGTTTCTTTTAATAAAAGTGCACTATAAAACAAAGAATATACGTAAGTAATAAATTTAATTCTAACTAAGTCTGCATTTTAAAAAAATTTATAATTTATATTGTTGTATGTTTTAAACTTAAAAGGTTGATAATTAGAGTGTATGCGTGAGTGTCTGAGCCTGTTAAATACGTACTATGATTTGCCAATATATTTTTTGTATGTTTGTGTGCTTAAATCGTAAAATGTGGTATGAAAAGTTTAATGCCAACTACTATGCTTTCTTTATTTGAGTCCTCTCCTTCCTAGAAGTCCTTCATGGAAAATTGAACCTATTTATGAATTTTAAACTCAGTGTAGTATAAGTGATATAAAAAGGCGTCGGTTGAAGCTGCGATGATGAGTTTTGGCGGCAAGGTCTCTGTGAGGAGAACACAGATTCCGTGCTCCTAAGACGAATTGCCCTGTAGTTATCAACTGTACGCACAGATGTACAAATCAATGCGTAACAGAGATTTGGTAGTCAAAACAAAATTTTCGGACCAACCATCTGCCACATGTATTCTATAGAATGGCAAAAACGAGGCCTTCCTCAATGCCACATTCTCTTATGGCTTCAGAACAAAATTTCTCCTAATGACATTGACACCTTCATAAGTGCTGAACTTCCTAATCCAACTGATGATCCTGTACTTCATAATGTAATTCTCAAGAGCATGGTACATGGGCCTTGTGGCTCCTTAAACCCTTCGTCACCTTGCATGAAGGATGGAAAGTGTTCAAAGCGGTATCCACGCCCTTTTACTGACGTAACAAAAACCGGCAATGATGGATATCCAACTTACAGACGTCGGTCACCGAATGATGGTGGAATATCTGTGGAAATGAATTGCAAAAAGTCAACTATTTCTGTCGACAATAGATGGATCGTCCCTTATTGCCCTTTACTCTCCAGAACATTCAATGCTCACATAAATGTTGAGTTTTGCAACTCAGTAAAATCAGTTAAATATATATTTTATGTAAGTATGTAAATAAAGGAAGTGACCAAGCCTCATTCGTTATAAATAACAAGAACGAAGAAATTGAAAGGTATCAAATAGGGTGGTACATTAGCACCTCTGAGGCAGTTTGGAGGATACTGTCATTTCCCATTCACGACAGAAGCCCAACAGTCGTTCATCTATCAGTTCATTTGGAAAATGAACAGAGAATATATTTTACAGAAGATAATATACCTGACAAAGTTATAAGTCCAAAAAATACAACTTTAACAGCATTTTTCCAGCTCTGTAAAATTGCTGACTCCTTCGCCAGGTCCCTGTATTACAATGAAGTACCTTCATACTACACGTGGAATGGCAATACATTTACTAGGCGTAAAAATGGTAATCCAGTGCCAGGTCATCCAGAAATTCGTAAAAGTAACGCCCTTGGGCGAGTCTACACCGTACATCCAAACAACTCAGAATGCTATTTTCTTCGCATGCTGCTTCACCAAATACGGGGTCCAACTTCTTTTAATGATTTAAAATGTGTTGAAGGCGTACACCACACTTCTTACCAATCAGCATGTAAAGCCTTTGGATTACTGGAAGATGACACTCACTGGAATTACACACTGCTGGATGCTGCCATTTCACAATCCCCAACAATGCTAAGAGATCTTTTTACTACCATTTTAGTATTCTGTCATATATCTGACCCATTATTACTTTGGAATAATCACAAGCAAAGTTTGTCTGAAGATTTGCTCAATAAAATTAAACAGCGATACTATGACGTCGAAGTTGACCACAGCGAATTAATGTACAATGAAGCTCTAACATTAATTGAAGACAAGCTATACTCTCTGAATTCCAAAACTCTCCAGGATTACGGGTTTCCATCCTTTCAACGGAGTAAAACAGATATTTTTAAAGGCGAATACTTAAGAGAAGTTTCTTATAATGTTGCTAATCTCCTTGATTTTGTTACTGAAAATGAGAACTGTTTAAATTGTGACCAAAAATCGGCATACATCAACATTCTCAACAGTATTGACAATAACTTAGGAATACTATTTTTCCTTGACGCACCTGGTGGCACTGGTAAAACGTTTCTGATTAATCTGATTTTGGCCAAATACCGGTCTAAAAAAAAATAGCCAATAGCGGTCGCTTCTTCTGGAATAGCAGCTACACTTCTTCAAGGAGGACGGACTGCACACTCTACGTTTAAACTACCATTAAGTATTACATATGCAGAATATCCTGTTTGTAACATCAAAAAGGGCACCCCTACAGCTAAAGTGCTAAAAGAGTGCTGTATTATTATTTGGGATGAGTGCACGATGAGTAATAAAAAGGCTATCGAAGCATTAAACAGAAGTCTTCAAGATATTCGAGGCAATGACAGCATTATGGGTGGTGCAACTGTTCTTCTTTCCGGTGACTTCCGTCAAACTCTACCAGTAATCCAGAGAGGCACAAGAGCAGATGAAGTTCAAGCCTCAATTAAGTGTTCAGCTTTATGGTCACACGTTAATATAGTGAATTTGACTGTTAACATGAGAGTACATCTACATAATGACAAAGAAGCTTATCTTTTTTCTAATGTATTACTTGACATTGGAAATGGTACAGTTCAAAAGGGAAACGTTGAAATAAAACTAACAAATGACATGGGCAACATTTTCACCACAGTTGAAGAATTGATAGAGAGAGTATTTCCCAACCTAACATATATACATCAGTTTACACACGATTGGTTGTGTGAAAGAGCCATCCTAACCCCTAAAAATGAATCCACAGATATAATTAATGAATACCTATTAAATATAGTTCCAGGAGAAGAAACTAAATACATGTCTATTGATACTGTACTGGAGACGGCAGAGGCAATTAATTATCCTGTGGAATTTTTAAACTCCCTTAAGCCACCAGGCATGCCCCTTCATATTTTAAAACTCAAAGTAGGAACTCCAGTCATGCTTCTTAGAAACCTCGATGCTCCAAAGCTGTGCAATGGAACTAGATTAAAAGTGTGTTCCTTAAAAAAACATATAATTGAAGCTACAATTCTCACAGGCTGTGCAAAGGGTCAAAATGTTTTCATACCACGCATACCAATGATTCCAAGTGACTATCCATTTGAATTTAAGAGGATTCAATTCCCATTGAAGTCATGTTTCGCAAAGACAATTGAAGACATGAGTGGATGAAGGTGTTATGTTACAGATTTTCAAAAAAACGTTTTTTTGCTTGGATGAAGGTGTTATGTGTTCCTCTATATTATAGCACCATCAAATATTTTGTATATGTAAGGGTTTTTAATATTTGTATAAGGATGAAGGTGCTATGTAACAATAATTGTATTAAAAAACTGGAAGAAGGTGTCATTGGCTCTTAACACCTACATTCACCATAGTAAACAGAAATAAGACAAGTGGTTAGATGGAAAAAGGTGTTAAGTAATGAACATAGCTCCTTCTTCCATATCAGCTGTGAGTGGTTTTTGTTAGTGTTAACAAAGTATTTCTAAAGTTAGGTTTTTACTTATATGTTGTAATATTGACATTTTAAAAATAAAGTGACAAAAAAATGAGCTCAAGAGGGAAACAAATTTTGTCTTTAGCTCTGGAAAAAGTAAATGAAGTAAGATTAAAATCCATGGATAAAAAAATAGAGTATGCTGAGAATCCTAACCTCAAAACGCCAGCATTGGATACTTCAATCTTACTTCAAGATATCATGTAATACTATAATTATGTTTATTATTTTTCTTACTATTAATATACAGGTTTAAAATATTTATATTTTACAACATGTTTTAGTGATATTATTATTGTTAATTAATAAAATTGTATATTAAATAAACAAACACACTAATCTATTTTTGCTAAACTAAATTGCTGTACAATTTAGGCATATTCTATCTAATTTTCTATATTTTTTGTCATTTTACCTTAGGCCTAGAATGTTAATATTTAAGTAACGTATCGGTGTAGGCCTATTGTATTTGAAGTTAGGTGTAGCAGCCTATTCGAACATATTCTTAAGAAACATTTCTAGTTGACTTTTGTAAGACCTGTTAGGCCTATTTAGGACTAAATAAGGCTAAATGATAGTCATAATAATACAAAGAAATAGACATTCTAGTAGTCCATCCCTTGTATCTGCATTATTTAAAGAGTTTAATAATAATTATTATAGTGCATATTCTCTGCTAGTGAGTATGTTTTCATAAAATTAATGTTATTCTGCTAATGTCAACATGTTGGTTATGTGTATTTTATTATATGAATTTGTTTAGGTACTTGAAATGCAGTGTTATGTAATTATTTTTAAGTTTTCATCAATAATATTTTTACCCTACTGACCAATAATTCAACTTTCATTACTTATTTTAAGTGGTAGTTCCAACAAAGTATTTTGATAACAGATATAGGCCTACATAGCAATTTCACACGAGACAACATACAAAGGTACTAATAGGCCTACAGTTTTTTACATGTGCATTTACTATTTCATATTTTTCATCCTAAATTTTAAACCATATTTTTCTGTTTCAGGTTATCAACCATCATGTTCAAAGATTCCTGTTGACACATCGTCTACTCAAAAAAATAATAAATCAACAAACTACCCTACCAACCAGGAATTTGACGAATACTTATTTAATGATTTGCCAGGGCTTTTTAGTAGTGATGGGAGTTCAGAATATATTCCAAACTGGGATGATATAAGCAGCAGCAGTGATCCAGTTTCAGATCCATCATGCAATATTTCTAATAATATAGATGTTACTTCTAATCCAGTATTAAATCAGATTATTTCTGAAAATTTGAATGATGAATCCAGTAAAATTCCAGAATTGAACCTTTCTAATGAAGTAAACATTGAAGCAAGACAGGTTATTCAAGAAATTAGAAAGAAAAGAAAGCATTTTCAACCTCGAGAAAGTGATTCTAAGAAACGTAAAAGTAATCTGGATACATGGAAAAAAAGATCTGCTGCTTTAGCTAGAGAAAGAGGCAAAGCCTATTTGTCTTACAAAAACCAATATGTTGTGGAAAAAAAACAAATTGAAGGTATTCTGTGCCGAGTAAAATGTAGACTGCAATGTAGTTCTCTCTTTGAAAGAGTAGATAGATTAAAAATTTTGGAAGAATTTTATAAACTTGATGTAAATGCAAAAAATGCCCTACTGTTTAAAAGCATTGAAAAAAAGCCTGTTGCAAGAGAGCGAAAAGGTTCTTCAAAACATAAAAGTGCATCATATTTATATACTGTAACACAAAATGGTGTCACTAAACAAGTCTGCAAAGAAGCTTTGTGTACTATATACCAAATAGGGAGAAAAAAAGTTGATATAATTAAAAGTCGAATACAGAGTGGTATGTCAGCTCCCCCACCTGATCTCAGAAGGAAACACTCTAACCGACCGCAAAAGATGGACTCAAGTGTAATGCAATCTATCATAGACCATATTAACCAATTTCCTGTAGAAGAGGCACACTTCTCTAGAAATAGAAATCCCCACAAAAAATACCTTTCTCCCCTACTTAATGTAACAAAAATGTATCAGCTGTACTTAGAAAAGTGTGACCAAAATAAGCTTCCAGAAAAGTTCAAAATAACAAAGAGCTCCTACACAAAAATTTTTGTGAGCAAATTCAATTTGTCATTTGGCCGCCCAAGAAGTGATATATGTTCAACTTGTGATGCTGGTGACGCAAACGATGAACACAAAGAAAATTTCCATGCAGCGTTTGAAGCATTAAAATCTGATAAAGAGAAAGCAAAGAATTCAGACAATATTGTTTATGTTACAATGGATCTGCAGCAAACCATGCCACTGCCTAAGTTAACCACTTCAAATGCGTTTTACCTAAGGCAAATGTGGTTTTATAATTTTGGTTTACATATTATTTATAAAAATGTTGAAAAAGCTTGGTTTTGTACGTGGACTGAGGATGTGGCAAAAAGGGGCAGTTCCGAGATATGTAGCTCCCTACTGCGATATATTGAAGTTGATGAAAGCATCAGGGGAAAACGCCACTTAGTCATCTGGTCTGACTCATGTGCAGGACAGAATAAGAATTTTTCCATGATATGCTTATACCAGTATCTTATATTGAAATGTTACTTCGATATTATTGACCGCAAATTTCCTGAGGTGGGTCATACCTATCTGGACTCAGACAGAGACTTCGGAAGGATAGAAAAACGACTACGAAAGCATGACACTGTTTATGTCCCCGACAAATATAGAGACATAATTTCATCATCTAGCAAACAAAATCAGGTTATTGACATGACAGA
>JAGFPH010003722.1:11603-22304 GCA_018207615.1 Philaenus spumarius
AGCAATTAAAATAAAAGAACGCGCCGAAACAATGTGGCTCAAACAAGAACTAAAATCTTTATATTCCAAAAAGGCGAGTCTAAATACGGAACTGTACAGGGCACATTTATTGTTACTTAATAGTTTCCACCCAGCTTTAATCGACAATATAATGGAGTTTGTCAATAACTACATTGGTCTTATCTTGAAACGTACTTTTGACAAACAAACACAGAAGTTTCAGAGTCTCTTAAACAAACAATATCCAGAGAACAATGTCCTATGCAAACATGAATTCTATGCACGAGTCTCAAACTTAACAGAAATTGATTTTGACAAAGATGAAATGGATGTACTCAATAAAGGCCTAAAGTACAATGTTCCTCATGCTAATAACAACCATATAGTTCACGAAATAATCAATGCCGAGTCTGTCATTAAATCGATACCTGACTATAAACTTCAAAACGAGTCTAGAGTGCTGATTAATAATAAACTGAATATCTGCCTTAATAAGAGTAAATGTAGTAATATGACGTACAGCGTACGTAATAAATTTGCACGTGTACATAGAACACTTAATAATATACAGGAAAAATTGAACAGCAATGCCGCCCTCGTCACTAAGGCCGATAAGGGTAATACAATGGTTATAATGTATAAGGATATGTATATTTTTAAAACCTATGAGTTCATTAATGGCAATAACATTGAAACTTTAGCAACAGATCCGACCAAAGATTACGTCAAATCTCTGAATGCTGCGTTGAATTCTTGTACACATTTATTTGACTTACCTACACGCCGCGCATTGAAACCCATAAACGCTCATGCTCCCCAATTTACTGGTCTCCCCAAGATCCACAAACCTAACACGCCAATCAGACCACTCATTAATTACCCTACCGCACCGGGTTACTGTACTGCAAAAAAATTAGTAAGTTTGATAAAAAGGTGTATTATTTTGGATAATAACCGCAGTGTCATTAACAGCATCGATTTTATCGATGGGATAAAAAACTTAAAACTGCAATCTAGTTATAAAATCGCATCGTTCGACATAGTGAATTTATACACGAATGTGCCTGTCCACGATACCATTGATATTTTAAGAGGTAATCTCATCAAGACGAACATTTTAAGTACTGATGCTGTACATGAACTGATCAACCTGTTAATTGTACTCCTCAAACAAAATTATTTTACTTTTGACGACAAATACTTCAGGCAGGCAGAAGGTTTAGCCATGGGCTCACCATTATCGGGTCTGTTAGCTGATGTTTACCTGAATTATTATGAAAATACTCACCTCTTCACAAAAAATAATAATAAATTATGTGAAAACATTGTGCATTACACCCGTTATGTGGACGATACGTTTATTGTATATGACGGGACAGTAAGACAAGTCGAACAGTTGAAAAATTATTTAAACAGCATAAACCAAAACATTCAATTTACCCTTGAAATTGAAACAGAACAAAAGTTAAATTTTTTGGATATCACTGTATCTAAACACAAGGACACATTTAAATATAATATCTATAGGAAACCGACCACCACGGACACCACAATCCATGCTGATTCACACCATCCTATCAACCAAAAAATGGCAGCCTACAATAGCTTTGTACACCGATTACTTTCCGTACCACTTGAGGACGACGCTTTTCATGTTGAGTTAAATGTGATTAAACACATAGCAGTGGCCAATGGATACAAATGCAAAATGGTTGACAACTTAGTTAAAAAACACAAGAACAAAAATAACATTCAGAGGGAAAAAACAAAAACTAAGTATGTATCCTCATTATATGGTAACATTCTTCCCAATATTATAAGTAACACCCTTCGCAAAATCAACATTACTACAGCGTTCCGCACCAACAATAGTGTACGAAAAATACTCAGTCAAAAAATAAATAGACCCGTTGAAGAAAGAACTGGGGTATACAGAATCCAATGCAATGATTGTGACAAATTCTATATAGGTCAAACCGGCAGGCCATTTTCAACACGGTTTAAGGAACATTTGCCTAAGAAAAGTTTAGACGGAAACAAGTCAAATTACGCGATTCACCTCATAGACAATAACCACCAATACAGTGATTTCGCTACCAATTTTAAACCCATTCACATCTGCACAAAAGGCACTTATATGAACGCGCTGGAGGAATTTGAAATTTATAAAGCTAATAAATACAATAGCAATGCATTACTCAATGACCAATTGCATTTTAAATCAAACTTATTGTATGACTCGGCTATAAAGATCTCCGAGTCTTTGCGACGGAATACCTCGTCTTATCAGTTGTCGCTCGACCGCCTGCCGTAGTAGACGTCTACCGGACAATTTATATGTGTTATGTGTCGTGAGTTGTATGTTGTTGTGTTTTTGTAATGTGAACTTTTAATTTATTTATTAAATAATCTGATGATGAAACATAGGTTTCGAAACGCGTCATTATAAAAAACGCAGACGAAGTCACAAGACGGAAACAATAAGGTAAAAATATTAAAATAATAAATAAAATGTTTTGTTAAAATGTTTTACATATTCGCTAATAAATCATAAAATAAATAAAAAGGATGTGTTTGTAATAAATACTGCTTTTAAGCAAATTATGTAGCTGTTGTAAGAGGTAGCCTACCTAAGACTGCTTAACCTT
The DNA here is from genome assembly GCA_018207615.1 of Philaenus spumarius. Classification (NCBI taxonomy): domain Eukaryota; kingdom Metazoa; phylum Arthropoda; class Insecta; order Hemiptera; family Aphrophoridae; genus Philaenus; species Philaenus spumarius. The sequence goes on from JAGFPH010003722.1 coordinate 14,252, forward strand.
TGCAATTTACTAAGAAAGAATCAGTATCTGAACTGCTGCATTTTTGCTTAGCATTCATATAATTATTTTACATTTTTCCTAAGCAATAAAGCAGTATATTATGTAGATACTGCCTTTAAGCAAGAACGAAAACATTGAATTTTACCAGGCAAAAAGGCAGTATGTAAATATGCTGCCTTTTGCTTAGCATTAACTACCAAATTTTGAAAGAGTGAGGCAGTAAAAGCGTTTTTATGGTGTTTTCATGCAAAAAATCAATTTTTAATGGTAAAAAAACGATTCTACAGGATAAAATTACATAGGAAGTAAGAAAAAAAATTTCTAAAACTTCATCATTATTGGAGCTAGACAAAAAACATTCAACCCAGTTTTCCTCAAAACCAGGTTTTTGCAGTTACTGCCTTTTCCTTTAGCAGGGCAGAATAATTACACAATAACAACTTGTCACAGGGCTGTAAAGGGCCCTGTTACATAACAATGAATAAAACTCTAATTAAAATAACAAGTAATAAATCTAAACATGGTATTTAAGTTTTGTAAGTAAATGTATATTGTTTTCAAAATTTTCCAATTACATTTAACCGATGGAGGAATGCTAACACCATATTAATGGCTTGGGAGTCATCACCCAGCATCCTCTGAATGCAATTTGGTAGGCAAAACCTCTTCCGAACATATTTTAGCTTTTCACAATCTAAAAGTATATGTTTAATTGAAAGGAGATTTAAGCAGTAAGGACAAAGCGGCGGATCCCCCCGACGCATCAGAAACCCGTGAGTTAACCCAGAGTGGCCAATGCGTAGGCGAGAAACCAAAACTTCCTCTCGACGGCTTTGGCGGTTTGACGATATCCATGGCCGAACGGTATCTTTAATTTGGGAGTTTATTTCCTTGTACTGCTACCCACTCTTCTTCCCACTGTCTAACAGGGCTTGTTTTAAAGAGGACATAAAGTCGGATGACATTACTTTACTCACGCTAGGCTGTAAGGAAGTGGCTTCCTTAGCAGCTAGGTCTGCTTTAGTGTTTGCATGTATATCGGCGTGACCCGGAACCTAGCAAAACGACACTCCCACGCCTCGTAGCCAAAGTCTGTGTATGGAGCACAGAATATCTTTGACCAAAGGGTTAGGAGAGTACATGTCTTAAATGGACTCAAGTGCACTTCTTGAGTCTGAACATATAAGAAGGTGCACCGGTGTTGCTAGTACAATATTGAGTGCCTTAAGTATTGCAAAAAGTTCTGCTGTGTATACAGAAGAGGAAGATGGTAACCCATAAGTGAAGCTGTTTCCTGACAGAACAAATGCGCATCCGACTCTATTGTCCAGTTTGGAACCATCAGTGAAAATAATATGACTTGATGGGTAACGTTTACATATGGCTATAAATTCCTGACAGTAAACAACATCGGGTGTAGTTTGTTTTAGATATCTAGACAGTGAGAGATCAACATGAGGCTTTCTAATTAACCATGGAGCGAAAAAACATGGTGTATTTTCATATATAGGAGGTAGTGCTACACCAAGATTATTGAGGAAACAGATAGATCTGATCCCATAGGGAGCAGTAGTTTGTTTACGAAATTCGTACTGTGCAAATAATGGATTGTTAAAAATAATATCATGTGAAGGGTGTCAAGGTTTGGAGCGCATATTACACATACACGATATGACAATTGTAGCTGTTGTCTTCGTCGCATGAGCAATGGCTCACCCGTTTCAACAAGCAGACTACTAATGGGACTAGAACGAAAAGCTCCGGATGCTAGACGGAGAGCAGTGTTATGAACGGAATCAATCTTTTTAAGAACCGATAACCTAGCTGATGAATAGACTATGGACCCATAGTCAATTCGTGATCGAATAAGAGCTCGGTAAAAACGCAGCATTCAGGTTCTATCGGCTCCCCAATGAGAACCGCTTAAAACTCGTAACATATCTAAGATCTTGATGCAGCGTGATTTTAAATTTGTCACATGCGAGTTCCAAGAGAGTCTATGGTCGAATATAAGGCCTAGAAATGTGACAGTGTTATCGGAGTGAAGTTGTGTTCCGTTTAGATATAAAATGGGACTAAAATGTTGTCTGCGACGAGTAAAAGCTATGCATCTAGTTTTAGCAGCGGAAAACTTAAATCCTATCTGATTGGACCATGTTTGTAATTTGTTGATCGTTAAACTGCAATGTTCTTTCTGCGGTTGCCGTGTTTCTGGTTGCCACGTAGATGGCAAAATCATCAACAAAAAGAGAACATTGGATAGGTAATCGGACATTAGCAGTGATGCTATTAATAGCAACTGCAAATAATGTGACGCCAAGTAAGCTCCCTTGAGGGACACAATTCTGTAAATAAAATCGATCTGATAAGGTGGATCTAAGACGCACCCTAAAATATAGATTAGACAGGAAGTTTTTAATAAATGCTAAGATTCTCCCTTGAATACCCCAAGATTGTAATATATTTAGAATTCCTCTTCTCCAAGCCATATTATATGCCTTCTCAAGATCAAAAAACACTGCAAAAAGTGTCTGTCAAAGAAGAAAGATATTTTGAATGGCCGACTCTAACAAAACCAGCTGATCGATAGATGATCTTTCCTGTCGGAAGCCACACTGTTCATTACAAATCAGTTGGTTACTTTCAAGGTACCATATAAGCCGCCGATTGACCATCTTCTCCACCAGTTTACATAGAACGCTGGTGAGAGAGATAGGACGATAACTACTTTTATCAGTTTTGTCTTTCCCTGGTTTTAATAGAGGAATTACTATGGCCTCCAACCAAGAATCAGGAAAGATATGCTCATCCCATATACGATTGTATATTTGGAGAAGAGCTGTCTTACCCGACTCTGGAAGGCGTTTAATCATAGAATATACAATACTATCGGGTCCGGGAGCTGAATCCGTAGCCGACAATAAGGCAGATTCCAATTCATCCATTGTAAATGGGTCATTCAACGGAGAATCCTGTGATATGCCGATAGTGAATGGTATGGCCTCTTGAGCAGTTTCATAAGTGCGAAAAGCATCATAATACACGGCAGTTGAAGAGAACCTAGAAAAGGATGAGCCCAAAATGTTTACAATTTGATGACTGTCTGTAGTCAAAATCCCATCCTGCTGCATCAGTCCAACCAAAGGAGCAGAGGAAATATGGCCACTCACAGAACGTAACTTCTTCCACACTGTTGATGTGGGAGTCGTTCTGGTTATTGTACCGAAGTAATGGGTCCAAGAGTCTTTCCTGCTCTTCCTGAATACTCTGCGAGCTTCGACCCAAAAGATTTTATAATTTTCCAGATTTTCTCCCGTATGTATTCGATTAAAGGTCCTTAATGCTTTTCTTCGTAAGCGCAGAGCTTCTTTACATTCATCGTTCCACCAAGGAACTGGTGGACGTTTTGGTCGTGTAGAAGTTTTTGGTATATTATTTTCTGCTGCTGAAATAATGGAATCTGCAAACATATCAACTGTTTCATTTATAGAAATATGTTGATTATTTTCTGGCAATACAAATTGATTTGTAAAATCATTCCATAAGGCTTTATTATCCATCGAGGTGTTCGGTTGTTCAGAAAAGAGGAGTCATTAAAGGAAATGTTTATAGGGGCATGGTCGCTGCCATACAAGTCTGCCATCACTGTCCACTCAAATCTTGTAGCAAGCGAAGGACTACAGAATGACAAGTCTACGACCGTCCAACCTCCTGTCGAAGCTGCTAAGTGCGTTAACGATCCGTCATTAAGTAAAAACACATCTAAATCGGATCGTATCCTCTCAACGCAGATACCCCTTGGGCTGCAGATTGAGGATCCCCACGAATAATGATGTGCGTTGAAATCGCCAAGCAACAGAATCGGAGCAGGTAATTGGTAAATTAAATCCATCAAGTCGTTTGATTGGACGGTATAGCTTGGTATATTGTTAGTTTTATGGGAACAGCGACTCGAATTGCTACTGCTTGTAATGGTGTATCCAGATTTACGGGAACCCCATCCACAGAGTTGTGAGCAAGTATGGCTACACCACCTCTTGCTCTCTCCTCTGTAACAAAATCTGACCTGAAGACGGAATACCCTCTTAAATTTAAAGAATGGGTATTATGGAGATGTGTCTCCTGGAGACAAACGAATAGAGGAGACGTGTGTCGCACGAGAACTTTCAGATCTTCCAAGTGACTCCTAACACCATTTAAATTCCACTGAACCACATTAATATTTGGGATCGTGGACATAGATAATTATTGAATAAATATATTTCAACAGTACATATTATATATTGAGATAAATATAATAATATACTAATTCAAATAATTAAATATTAGATGGGACATAGTCCCTTTGTAACCTTTTCGTTTTCCTGTCCTGTAGTGCCAGGAAGGTTGTTTGATTGTATGTCCTTGACCACTTCCATAGTTCCCTCACACGTCTTGGAAGATGTTGAGGGTGGAGAAGGGCAAGGATCAGGGTTTTTAGGTGAGATTTTAGGAGGATTTGTAGGGGAACCTCCTTTTAGGTATTCTTTTTTACTACTTTTGACATTGAGATTTTTGCTTTTTATAGCAAAAGGTTTCTTTCCTGGACCAAGTCCAGAATTTCTTCCTGTTACTACAGTAGGACAAGTGTAGGATTTTTTTAAAAATTGCTTTACCCCAGATACTAGAGTAATTTTCTTTTTTATGGCAGTTTTTTCCTGCGTCCTAGTTCTCAGATCAAGTGCAGAGATAGATGGTCTTATTTCTGCTTCTGAAACTGAGAAACTAGAGGATGGAAGAAAGAAATTTGAAAGAAGATCAGAGACTGAAACAGAAGCGAGAGCGGAAGGAGACACTTTAGAAAATAGGGCGACTAGTTGAGCTACCTGGTCAGTCAAGATTTTGACTGTTTTAGCCAATTCTCCACAATTTGCGCATGGAGTGTTGCTCTTGTTTGAAACCACTGCAGCAAATGATTTGCCTTCCAGAGTAGGCCTAGAGGTTTTATATAATTTTTTGGCGGAGTTAAATGATATTTTTTCCTTAGCCATAATGGTAAGGACTGCTTTTTCTTCTTTAAACTTTTCACAGTTAAAGACCGTGCAGGATGATCGCCGCCACAGTTGGGACACTTGGCGTCATCATTGCAGCCCTCACTATTATGACCTTTTTTTACCGCATTGACCGCATGTTTCTTGCTTTGTGCAAGTAGAACTCACGTGTCCAAACCCTTGACACTTAAAACAACGTCGAGGGTTTTTGATGTAAGGTCTAACAGAAAGACGGTAAAAACCTGCATAGATATACTCTGGCAATGTGGGTGTGCCAAAGGTTAGAATCAAAGAAGCAGTGGCTTTTTCTCTCCACTTTCATTGCGCATTATGCAAGTGACTTCAAGAACTGACTGGCTAGCTAATTCGCTCTTTATTTCCTCCAAACTAATGGGGATCAAGTCTCTACAGGTGATGACACCTTTTGAATAATTTAAGGATCTGTGAGGTTTTACAGATACGTTGACTTTTTCATAGAAAGAAGTCATCTTTAACAGCGACAAACTTTGTTTCCCGCTGTTAGTTTCCACTAAAATTGTGCCATTCTGTAATTTCCTATTGGAAAGTACAGGGCCCGCTGTTCCAGTAATTGTCTTCTTGATTACAAAGAGTGATACCTTTGATAAATCTGAATTTTTTCCGTGTTTGAAAAAACTAAAAATTTGGGAGCTGGCAACTCAGATGGTTGTTGAGCAGCCCTCTCCTTTGTCTTTTTAAACAATTCTTTATTAACAGACGAATCTGAATCTCTTTGTTCCTAAATCTGTTTTGACGGTTCAACACCACGAACACTTCCTGACCAAGAACCGAAGTGGTTGGCCCCAGAACAGAAACCACGCATACGTCTCGGCATAGCAAGCTCACATCAGCCTTACCAAACCAGAGAGTTGAGTAAAATAACTGACCTAATTGCTACGGGTACCGCGAGGGATGCCAAACCCCTCTTAGTAGGTGTAGCTAGTCTGCACCCCCCGTGCGGGGTGTGTGAAACTGTGTGGTGAGGAAATTTTAGAGAGGACACAAGGTATGTCATCAACTAAAATTCAAGCAATTAACACCTAGACCAAACCTTTCAAGATTGATCAGTTTTAATTTGCATTAATCATTTAATAAAGTAACTTCATTATCAGTAACAAGAGATTAATAATCCAACTAAAATATAATCATCAAAGTTTTCAAACAAACTAAATAGATCAGATAGATGCAGGAACCATCAAAACCAAGGAATAGAGTGCAGTAGTGAAGTGTAAAATAAAATAAATAAAAGTCTATAAGTGGAGTGTATAAAATCAAATAAAAGTTCAAAGTGTATGAGAGTGGGAACCAAAATTATATAAGTAGCATTAATATTTCATTTGATTGTTAAGACAGATCTCGATGGATAAAACTAAATAGCAAACGAAATCATATCCAGAGCATTATATCAGAATTAACACTAAAAATTAATCAAAAATAAAATAAATAATCATCATTATTAAATAATTGTATTGGGACTGGTTTATTAGGATTAACTGAAAAGAGGGTACTAAAACATCTCATAAGTAATCGAAATCAGTCACCAAAGCAACTTAATATCGTTCAAAATGTACAAATAATATATAATAAGTTTTGTAATATCAAGTTAGTACTATAGTGATGAATTCAAATAATGATTGATTGAAAGAAGAGGTGTCAGAGTTTAAATTAACGATTTTATGATGTACTAGTAATAAGAAGTAATTTCAAATTCAATAATTTAAATAAGACACATTTGAAAGCTAGGAGAGCGGGAGATTAAATGACCAGCACCGCCATCCTTAGGCGGATGTAAACTTTCATTTTATTACTTTTGGAATTATAAATTGAGTAGAAATTAATTGTATCAGATTTATATGTATTTGAAAAATTGTGAAAAATAATTATTGTAAGATCTGTTTTAGAAATTTTCAGGATATAGTTAACCATTTTGTGAAAACATCTCTGCACTTATTTCTACCTAGTTCTTTGGAGTAAGTCACATGTCAAGCTAATATTTGATCCGTAAGTCGGATCTGGTGGAGCCCCCAAAACTTGAAACTATTATAATTCAGATTTACCAATACGAATTCAAAACGCCTTACATGGTGAAAACACCTTGAAAACAAAATAACCTTACAAAGCCTTACAAGAGTTGCTTGTGAAGAATCTGAGAGGGCTGGACCATCAACTGCTTGGGAAACACCTACAGTTCTAGAAAACCCAGGTAATTTGCTAGATGCAACTAATGATCAAACAGTTTAATCCACAACCTTGTTTCTGACATAACTGTTGACGACTATGTCATTAATAATTATGACGAAAAACTATTAACAGGAAAGGTGATTGAAGTAAATTTATTTTTGAATACTGAAAATAACTACAAAATATGTTGCATGGCTAGAAAAGGGAAAAGTTGGGTGTGGCCAGAAAGAGCAGATGAAGAATACCGTACTATGAACGATATGACATTATTTTAAAAAATTCTGAAGATAACATTAAAGTTGTAAATAAAAGAGGGATGTGCATTGTGAAAGAAAAGCTTCTGTATAACGAGGATGAGTTTGAATCCAACTAGTAGATATGTTTTATTGTAATTAATTATAATTGTTCCGTTTAAGTTAACTACAGGGTGCTTCAAAAAAATGTATACACACTTTAAACTATTGTAGTTTTCCCGCTCTACAAGGCTAATGTTATATTTCTTCGCCAGGTGCCAGCATAATCGACCCTCTATGTTATCTTATCAGTTGGAATTTGTAATATCAACATGGGGGACGTACGTTTGAGTTTTGAAGAACGTAAGCAGGTTATTAAGTGGTACTGGAAGTTTGAGAATGTAAATGAAGTTCAAAGACAGTGGAGAAGGGAGTATGATACAGAACCACCTTCAAGATTAACAATTACACGCATACGAGACAAATTCGAAGTTCATGGAACAGTGTGTGATGTGCATAAAGGTCATTCAGGTCGGCCTCGAACAGCTACAAGTGATGAGTCATCAACGGCAGTCTTGGAACTGTTTCAAC
>JAGFPH010003722.1:22404-34133 GCA_018207615.1 Philaenus spumarius
AAATTTTCTATGGAAGTTCAAAGTGTGTATACATTTTTTTGAAGCACATTGTATATTGTTAGTAGTTCCTAACCTATATTGTTAATAACAAATGTTCTTATACCTGTATTGAATTATTTTTCAGGTTTATAATATTTTTTCTTAACATTTTTCCAATAAACCCAACTCAAAGGTAAGTTTTTAACTACAATTTACAGATAAGAAACTGTATTTTAAGTGCATTTAAGGTTATTTGCTTAATAGCAACTTAGTTAATACTAAAGTTAGGTAGCATTTCTAAGAGGTCATTTACCCACTTATATAAAGAAAATTACAAACATTAAAAATTTAAGAATGATTCCAAAACACTCTCACATATTTTTAAATTGAATTAATGTGGTCTTAAGTTCCCCATAGTGCTTGGAGATTGAGTTACAATGATTTTAAATGGGTTCCTGGCAACAAGGTAAAAAGTTACCCTAAGATTATATAGAGAATTATATAAATAGGATTTTCTTCTATTTCCATTAAAAATAAAGATATTTCATGTGTTTTAAAACACACTTAAAACTTTAAAACTATTGCACAGTTTTAAGAAGATTGAGTGGGATAAAAATTATTGAGCTATCTACAGCTAGACAAAAAAGCAAAAACCTGGTACAAAGTTACCCCAGTGGACTGTACAATAAAGCTGCCTTGGCTCGCAGTGACGTCTGGCATTTTAAGGGTTAATAGCATGGTTATACAGTGGTTAATTGTGATTTCCTACTTGTTGAATTGCGAGTGTGCAACAATAATATTGTTAATAACCATAAACTAATTTTCAAACAAATCAACCAATCAATATATTAGAACTAGCTGAATACACGTGCTTCGCTACGGGGAATTTGTTTGTTGCATCACCATGATTTATAATTAATTGTCATAGTATTCTCTCATTTTCTTTCATCTATTATTATTAAAGTGAATTATAACATTTATATTAAATTACTTTGGTATTTATTGTTCACTGGTTGCCCGTCAATTGTATTTGTTATGGTATGTGTGCTAAATAAATAAAAAATTCAGAGTGAAGAGCGACTTTTTTTCAACCGCTAAATCTACAGACTGGTAAATCACAGCCTTAGCTTGATATTTGCAGCGTCTTTAATTGCGAATGCATAGATCGAGTTAGTTTTGATTAGATTATGTCTTAAATATTTTCTTAAAGTTAATAAGTTCCAAATTTCAGCTCTCTAGCTTTAAGGAAAGAATACAAATTATTATTGATTGTTTTTAGGGTTTGTTATTACATTTTCAACAATTAGCAGCACGTAATGAAATGTACAACTGGTTTATTTTTATGTGTATCGTGTAAGAAATAAATGTACAAAATTTCACCTCTCTAGTTTTAAGGAATGTATGAATATTAATAATTATTGTTTTTAGGGGTTGTTAACACATTTTCACTAATAGCAGCAAGTAACAAAATGTAAAAGTCATTTACTTTTCATATGTGTTTTGTAAGAAATATATGTAAAAATTTCAGCTTTAAGGAAAGTAAACAAACAACATATATTGTTTTAGGGGATGTTTCAACCCTTAAAGGTCAAATATTTTAAAATCCTATCTTAAAGCACCTATAGCGCCTATGAGCAATATGTGAACAAAATATTTCACGTTCCTTAACGGTATTAAATTAATATTTATAGTTATAGGGGTTGTTACTAAATGTTCACCCCTTAGCAGAACGTGATAAAATGGTAAAACTGCTTTATTTTTTATATGTATCTTCTAAGAAATACATGTACAAAATTTCAGCTTCCTTGCTTTAAGGAAAGTATAACAAACAATGTGTATTGTTTTATGGGTTATTTAAACCATTAAAGGCCAAATATTTAAAAATCTTTTCTTAGCACCTATTGAGTAATATGTGTACCAAATTTCACGTTCCTAAGTGGGATTCAATTAATATTTACAGTTTTAGGGGTTGTTACTACATTTTCACCTATTAGCAGAACGTTACAAAATGTAAAACTGGTTTACTTTTTATATCTATCGTGTAAGAAATAAACTCACCCGCCTCTGGTCCAACACGCCCTCTCCGTCCATCGCTCAGCACGACCCCAGTGCCTGAATTAGTTTTTACTTTCAACACCTATCTTTTTTTCTTGTCGAAGAGCGTATTTTTTTTTTATTCAAATAGAGCGCACATTGAAATTACACATTGTTGCAAAATGATTTTTTCAGTTACACTTAAAACATGTGTTATTAAAAGCTGGACATTTATTTTTAACAAGTTTTTTGCCACAATATACAGTTATTTATAAAATTTTTACCTTGATATTTGTGTGTTATATTACCTGAAGTTCACTGTCATAACGTTCTGTAACATTAGACATTTGCGGTGTCATAATACCTCTCCTGGAATTCCAATGTGCTGTTTTCTCTGTGGTTAGGTTGTTGACACCAGTCTATTTTGAGATTTTTGTTTGTCTTGATGTGACAAACTTCTGTAGGGTTATACTGTTCCATTTCTTGTATCTGCTTCTGTGACAGTTTGGCTGCATTACATATTGCTAAAGCTTTAGATAAGGTTAGGTCATCTGCCCGAAGTAACCATTTCTTAATATATTGGTTTTTACTGTTTAAACTACAAATAAGTACATCACATACTAAACTTTCTCTTACACTGCCTAATTCACACACTAAACTTTTATTAATAAGGTTAGAATAATAGCTGTCTATAGTTTCTTCAGAAACCTGTTTCCTTGTAAGCAACTTCTGTCTAACTACTGTTAGGTTTGTTCTAGGGGTAGAATAAGTTTCAAATTTCCCTAAAACTAGTTAATACTTCAGTGAATCAGCTGTATTAAGGAACTATGACTGTGACCAAGATTATTTGTATTCCCCCATTCACAAGGATTTCCAAAGAGTAAATATGACAAATCAACAAGAAATAAAACAGATACAAATCCCTCAAAATTGGCCCTGATTTTTCTTGCTCAAGCTTTCCCATCTACATCTTAATGTACAGGAAGCATTGGTCCACACCCAACTTTACGATCCCAAACTAAGGAAATTTTAGTACAAGTAGCAGTTCCAGTCCAATCCAAAGTTAACTAATCCTTTATGGAATTACTTTGAAAAACAGATCTGAATAGAAAAGTAAAACTTGTGGTTAAATACTGAAAGTAGGCACAAGTGGGACAACAAGTTCTTTATTAAAGCATTTAAAGCACCACAAGCCTATCCATGACAATTTTGTAGGACTGAGAAAAAGATATATCAAGAACAGTCCAAGAAAACGTTTCTAATGTCCACTTCAGAACAAAGTAGTTCTAGCTAGCAAGAAGTATCTGCGATGTTAAGTGACCTTTAGACAGCAAAGACCAAAAGAAAGTCAACAGTTTGGTGTCAAAATTCATTGTTCAAACACTACATAAATATTCTACTGTTGAAGAGCATGCATTTAAAAATCTTGTGAATGCAGGATTTCCAAAATATAGTGTGCCTAGCAGGACAACCATTTCAACATCTATTATACCAAAGATGTATACCGAAGCTAAACTCAGTTTTATGTAATGCCTTACCTTGTCTTCAAAGTCTGCGCTTCGTAACAGATGGGTAGAAGTCGAGAAGTGGTGATGCTTACCTGTCATTACGTAGACAGTGAATTTAATTGTAAAACGTTCAATCTCAGCAATAGGTTATTTGAAGAAAGACAAACAGGAGAAAACATTGCTAATTTTTTAATGATGGAGGAGATAAATCAATTTCTACATATGTAGTAACTGATGGAGGAAAAACATTGTAAGTGACATACGGCAAACACCCCACTGGATACATAGAGAGTGCTTTGCTCACAAACTTCAGTTTGTGGTTAAAGGGGCATTAACCATGACCCAACAGATGCTACAAAAACCACTTTTCTATTGTTGCCCATTATCACAAAAGTACAGCAGCAACTGCACTACTGAAGAAAATACAGGTGCAGCTAGGAATGGCACCTCTAAAAAATGTCATTCAAATGGTGGACACAAGGTGGAATTCTGAGTTCCATATGCTAGAAAGACTAGTTGAGCTGAAAAATTCCACTAGCAAGTGAACTGACCAGTTCTCCCTCAACATTTGATTTGTAATCTAAATAATGATGAATGCGACTTGGCTGATGGGTACACTGAAGCCCTTAAACCCATAGATGTAATAACAAATATAATGAGTGCCAATTTGTATCCCACAACCACATGATAATACCAGTCCTTAACGAAATAGAAACCAAACTGAACAAGATCTTAACTTCATTCTCAGACAGAAATTCAAATAAATCAGTAAAACACACCTCATTTACCAGGAACCTTCTTCACCACATGAAAACTAAATTTGTCCAATATAAAGATGACAACATTTATCAAATTTCCACAGCACTAGATCCCAGATTTAAGTGTGTTTTGCTAAAAAGAAATTTAATAGAAACAAAACTTATCAACCTTGCCAAACAGTCACACCTCTATAGCAAAACAGCTTCTGGTTCATGTCAAACGGAGCCATCAACATCTACTCCATTACAAGAAAATCTGTGGACTGCTTTTTGATTCTGCAGCGGCTAAAGTGCAACAGATGAGTGCTCATAGTCTAGGCACTAAAGAAGTTAAAAGGTATCTTGAAGAAGGACTTGTTGATAAAACCGTCAATCCTTAATTTTGGTGGAAAAAATAAGTTTCCAAGTACTCTATTTTGTCACATTTAGCATCTCAATATTTACCGATTCTGGCAACCCAAGCAATCAGTGAAAGACTATTTAGTGCAGGGGAAAATATAATAACATCTCAAAGAGAGTCTCTTGCACCTGAACACGCGGATCAACTCTTATTTTTACAAAATTTTTAAAAGAAGGACTGCTAAATGTTCTTGTATAAAACCTTTGTGCAATATTATGCCAAAGCATATAACCATGTTTCAAGTCATATGTTAATGTGGATGTTTCAGTTATTGTGCAATATGACATAATTATCTTGCTCTGTCATAATTTATTGTTTAAGTGAGCAAATTTCTTTATAAGTTGTTAATGTTTTGCTTTGAATGTTTCTTTATAAGTTGTTATGGTACATGTATCTTATGTTTTGTGTTTGATGAGGGTTTAGTTATTATATTTAGCACTGCTGAACTTTTTAATTGAATTAAATTTTGGCACTAGACCTCAACCTACTGTATTTAAATCACTGCAGAAATGTGAGCTTTTTTTTAGAGGAAAAGGATTTTGACCATGTTCTTCAAAATTATTCTGTCTGACTACGATTTTACATTTCCATTCATTGTACTCCAACATACAGTTTTCATGTGTGTTATCAAAAATTTGTTTAATGATTTTAAGTTGTATTTTGAAATAAGGCTGCTTGTTTTATATGTGAACAAATTTTTTTATTTTATTGCTTAACCCTAGAAAGGTACTGTGCGTATTTTTTACGCATATGCGGGAAATTTTTTCTCCCTGCTTTGTCCCGCGTCAACCCTGGTGTCTGGCCGCCTAGCAGTGCTTCCCTCCGTCAGTGCCGAATCGGCTGTTGTTGGAGGTGGACCTCTGCGCAGGTTAGTTGATGATTGTTTTAGATTTGTATTTAAGATGTGCGTAATTTTTACTCATCAGTACCTTTAAACGATAATTTGTGTGTGTAAATCTTACTCATAAGTACCAAAACACGTTAATTTTTATACGTAATATTTATGCAGAAATACCAAAACCAGTCAAGTTTGAACTTTTACAGGTTTTATTTATTTTGATAAAACAATAAATAACTAAATCAATCTTGGTTTTATCAATGAATGTTCTTTTTCAGGTTTGATTTCAAAATGAGTCTGCCACTGAGAAATGATGAAGACATTCTTGATGAATTGTTTGACTCGTCGTCAGACAAAGAAGAAGATGAAAATATTGAAGAGGATAGTTACGAAGAAGATATTTATGATAGTGACGCTGATCCCAAATATATTCCAGATCAAGACGAGCTAGAAACATATGAAGAAGAAATGGTTGATATAATAAAACACGTAGAAGAAAGAGAAAGCGACTCAAATCAGTTATGTAGGGAGAACAATGAAGGAAAAAAGCGCAAAGGGAGTACTCTAAAAAACAACAAGAAATAAAGAAGAAAACTGTGAGGAAGTCGAAGAAATCAATCCAATTATTTCAATCGACGCAGATACCTTGTTGGGAAAAGATACCACTTTTTTATGGAAAACCCAACAGATCGAGTCATCCCATGGAAAGACTCCAGCTCGTGACATAGTTCACATTTGTCCTGGCCCATCACTGCAAGCTAAAAATGCACTCACTGCAGCCAGCTCGTTTAAATTATTTTTTACTCAAAACATTATGGAAGAGATTCTAAAGACTACAAACAGTGAAATTAGAATTCAAAGAGAGAATTATGCTCAAGCAAACCATTCAGCACTGTCAGATTTGGAAATGGAAGAACTAGAAGCATTCCTCGGACTACTAGTCTTATCTGCAACACTAAAGGACAACCATTTAACAACAACATTAATGTTTGACATGTCTTATTGTGGAGAAAGGTACAGGTGCACTACTTCTGAACAAAGATTCAAATTTAAATATTCAAGGTCATTCTCAACTTTAAAGAGGCTGAATAATTATCAGCAGAAAAGTACAGGGGAAGACAGGCTAACTTCTTTAGCTTTAATGAGTGTTTACAATATAATAATTATTATATTATATTATGTATTGTCTATTCCCTCTCCACGCGCTTGTCTATATATACTATTAGCTGACAGGACAATGTTCGCTTTGGCAATAATATGATTACAATAATATGGTTATTATAATTGCAATAATATGCTATTGTACAGAAAATGTTAAATCCTAAAGTATTTTAGCTGATTCTGCATGTATTTTGAGAGTAGTTTTTTTACCGCTTGCCTTTGTGCTTTTACGTGATTTGTATTAGAAAAACGCTTTCATCATTTTTTCCTCGTTTTTTTGGTATTTGTTCTGGCACTAACGTTGGTTAACATATATTTCTTTTAAAATAAATATTTTTTCTAAATTTTGAAAAATTTATTGAGTTGCACACCCTCCATTTTTGAAATTCATTTCCAATTTTGATCCCCTTAAAAATAATTTTTAAATTTAATTGTTAATCCACCATTAAAACTCTTTGAATAATAATTCGCTGCAATATCCTTTGTTTCTTCTCACTGTCTCAGCACAGCCAACCTTATACGGACAGGTTTGATATGGTAGGCGTATAGGCTATATGTAGCCTATTTGTGAGCAAAATGGGTGAGTCAATTTATTAATACTAATAGTCTAAGCTTTGTACTTTGGTACCTCGGATCTTTTTTTGGCGATATAACGCAACAGTTGAATACTAGGCCTATACTGTAAGAATTAGCCTAGGCATGGCACAGATAAATTAGGCGCCATTTTAGTCAGAAGCTAAGTTAAGTTATTGTCATTCTGAGTAAACATTGAAACTTATCTAGTTGCATATTAATTTAATCTAGCTAATGCCTTACTTTATCTGATTGGAGAACTTGTAAGAGGCATACTAAAATTAGGCTGCCAGGGTCTGCGACAGGTTAGGTCTAGTACAAACCCATTACAATGCTAACATTGCATTAATAAATTCATTGTACAGCTGTTGTTAGGTTTCATAGTTTGCTTCCCCTTTTCTTCCTTCAATTTGCGCTTAGTTGTAATAATTGTAAATGTTGTATTTCGTCCTTTATCTATAATCCTTAGTATTGCTGCCATGTTTTAGAGATAATTTAAAAATAAAATATAATTACCTTGATGTAATCTTACAATCTATTATAAATGTTTCGGTACTTATCGGTTAACGGGAACCCACTCATTTAGACACGGTTATTAAATCAAACAAACTAAATATCACATGATTTGTTGCTATAGACACGAATGACTGTTTATAGGTTAGT
The DNA here is from genome assembly GCA_018207615.1 of Philaenus spumarius. Lineage (NCBI taxonomy): Eukaryota > Metazoa > Arthropoda > Insecta > Hemiptera > Aphrophoridae > Philaenus > Philaenus spumarius. Next base: position 30,319 of record JAGFPH010003722.1, read on the forward strand.
TTGTTTTGATTTAAACAATCAAATATAGGTTTGTTTGTACATTTACAGTTATCTTGTTTGTTCAAATATGAGTGATCGTATGTTAATATGAGACTTACCCAGAACCGAGGAAGAAGCTGTTTCTTTCCTTCAATCTAAAGAGTTGTTGCCGGTTACAAAACAATGTGAGAATGGGCATGAAATGCATTTATATTTCTTTAAAGAAAAACCATTTTGGAAATGTAATATTAATCAGTGTAGAAAAAAATTAGGCATTCGTACGGATACTTGGTTTGTTCGTAGCAGACTTCCTTTTGTGACAATAGTGCGTTTTATATACTGTTGGTGCAAGGAACTGAACTCTTTAGCGTGGTGTGAAGAACAGTTAGGAATGAGCTACGAGACAACTGTTGACTGGAATAACTATATTAGGGAAGTGTGTGCTTTCGCTATCGAATCCCAAAATCAAGGCAAGATAGGAGGTGAAAATCTTATTGTGGAAATAGATGAAAGTCTGTTCACTAAACGCAAAAATAATGCAGGTCGAGTTTTGCCTCAACAATGGGTTTTCGGCGGACTATGTCGAGAAACCGGAGGTCGTTTCTTGGTAGCAGTTCCAAATAGAAGTGCAAAAACACTTTTAGAACAAATTTCTAAATTTGTCGAACATGGTTCCACCATTATATCAGATTGTTGGAAAGGATACAATACTGATCAACTAGAACAAGCTGGATTTTCACACCTACAAGTCAACCATAAATATAATTTCATTGATCCTGAAACCGGGGCCCATACACAAAATATTGAAAGGATGTGGGGTTGTGCTAAATGGCGTAATAAAAGACAAAGGGGTACTGCCAGACACCACTTGGACAGCTACCTCGCAGAATTTATGTGGCGGACGACGGGCGGGGACGACCGCTTCATGCAGCTACTCCGCGACATCGTCCAGTTCTGGGTTGCAGTCTCGGAAAAATGATATTTTGTTATTTATATATTATAGGAGTGTTATTTTATATAATAAAATTATATTTAGTTTGTTTTGATTTAATAACCGTGTCTAAATGAGTGGGTTCCCGTTAACCGATAAGTTCCAATGTTTCTCTTATGCAGTCGTCACTACAGTATTCTCCTGCGGCCCCTAATACATACAGCCCCAAATTTTATTCTATACTTATTTACTCCTTATAAACATTGAATTGATTAAATTAATACTCGTATACAATAACATTTTGTAAGTTTTTTTAATTACAGTTATACTATACAATCATGCGAGTGGCCCAGCTGTACCCACATTGTGACAGCCAATTTTTTTAAGAGATCCTAGCCAAGGCTAGTGGCCTATTTGCGTGAGTTGTCAAAAAAAGCCATAGATGATGGCTGCACGGTGGCGCAGTTCCGGGACTCCATTATAAATAACTTTTCCCCCTTCACGTTAAGCACATGGCAGTAGCAGAACTAGTTTATAAACCCCAACGGCTTACTCAGCAGTTAGTCGATTTTATATGTAATATCAAGGACATGGCTACTCTTTTACTGTCCACTATGAGTGAAACGAATAAGATAGCAATTATTTTTTTCCGGAATGTCATCGGAGGCTACTTCACATTTAGCCACAGTTGACCATCCACGGTCCATAGCCGAGTTGTTTTCTTTAATGGTAATTTTGGACCGAGGAATAATTGAGTTCCGTCTCAACACCAACCCCAATGAGGCTACTAGCCCCATAGGCCAGTAGGGGTTTGGTACGATCCACCTCATGAGCCCCAGGCTCACAGTGGGTTTGGTCCTCAACCAAATTATCCACCACTCCTCATGGCAACATACCAACCTAATTTTACTCCCCAAGACTTCCGTGGCCAACAAGTATACCCCAGCAGGGACTTGCAACAATATCGCACAACTTGTCGCGATGAATTTGAACCAGTTCGCCAATATCAACAACAGAACAGTTTTAGGGGTGGCCCACGGAGACCTTTAAACTAAAATGGAGGGTTCATGGGGGCAATGAGCCTAATCCGGTGAACTTCCCAGCCCAAGTCCACCCTTGTCCTCCCGACCAGACAGCCCAACCGCCTTCATGTGGCATTAAGGAACCAGTAAAGGTTTCATTGCCCGCTTCAGACATGTCACTGTTAAGGCAAATTTTGGCCTGGTCAAAGTGACGTGTCTTGTCGACATAGGTTCCACCTATTGTTCAATGTCACATTAGATGTTTTCAACCATCCCCAACACCCGCATTGTCAAGCGTATCGAGCCGTGAGCCGTACTATCTGCTTGTACTGCAAATGGACAGGCTATCTCCTTTAATACCCAGGTAGTAGTGCACGTCAAGTTAGAACCCCTGTCTTGGGATGTATCCTTCTTGATAGCACCTAATTTACCTCTTTTAGTAATATTAGGTTGCAATTTTTTGAGTAAAACGCAGAGGTCCATTGACTTCCAGAGTCACGAGATCCGGTTCCCATATGCTTCACCTTTAATTTCTATTATTACTCCCGACCATCAGGAACCATCTCAATTATTCCAAACAGGCAGTAATATTTCACCCCATGAGTTGAGTAAAATAACTGACCTAATTGCTAAGTTTCCTGATACCGTCACCAATAAACTCAACAAAACTAATTTGGTGGAGTATCATGTAAATATTAATTCCCCTAAATAAGTAAGATCACATCCTTATCAGTATACTCCTCCTAAGCTCAAAGCTTTACGCGAGCATGTTGACGATTTATTGCCTAAGGGTGTCATCACCCCATCGATATCACCTTGTGCATCGCCTGCCTTCCTGGTTCCCAAAAAAGGGGGTAAAACCAGAATGGAGGTGAACTACAAGGGTATAAATGAGACCTCCGGTTTGGAGGCAACCCCACCTTAGAATCCGGCTTCCAATACCTCGGACAAGCAAAGCGGTTTGCACTTTTGAACCTGAACCATTCTTACCTCCAAATCCCTCTTAATAAGGAATTCCGACAATATACCAGTTTTGTCGTACCCTTTGGCCAGCATGAATATAAATTTGTACCTTTCGAATTAGCCAGTGGAGGCTTAAGCCCGGTGTACAGGCTGCGATAAAACATACCGACTTGTCTGCAGCAACAAATCGTTCCAGTTTTGTCGTACCCTTTGGCCAGTATGAATATAAATTTGTACCTTTCGGATTAGCCAGTGGAGGTTTAAGTCCGGTGTACAGACTACGATAAAACATAACGACTTGTCTGCAACAACAAATCGTTGCATGCAGGACGGAATGAATAAACTGGAAGTCGTTACGTTTTGTCTGAGTTTTAGTCAGGTAGGAAGGTTGGTGCAAATTTCCACCAATTTCTGTAGATCGTAGCGACAATTAGTAGCTGCATGTAAACGGTAACTCAGTCATCGTTGCAACGTTTGTTGTGGTCCAGTTTACTGTACAACTATTGATGGTATATTTTGACTGATGTAGTGTAGTTTTTAGTGTTAGTAGTGTTGTTTTACTGTTTTGTATCAGTGTTACATTTATTTTGCACTAAATTAAAATGTCAGACCTCCGTCAAGCCTATCGTGAATTTCTCACAGAGTTTATTGAACTGTACAAGAGCTTCCCTTACTTATGGCAAGTAAAAAATAAAGACTATTCGGACAGGAGCAAGAAAGACCTGGCCTATAAAGAAATCGAACCGGCTGCAGACAGGGCTACTGTCGCTAAAAAAATTAACTCGTTTAGAACAATGTGCAAAAAGGAAGTGGGAAAAATTAACACATCCCTCAAATCCGGAGCAGGTGCTGATGATGTATACAAACCTCAATTATGGTATTTTGAACTTCTTCACTTTTTGAATGACATTGAACCACCA
>JAGFPH010003722.1:49479-69378 GCA_018207615.1 Philaenus spumarius
AAGTAACAAAATAAAAGAAATGCTTAAGGTGGCCATAACTGGTGCCTACCCATTGACCTTGGTTTCCCTGCGGTTTCCATCTACTGTTGTTCATGCTGTAGTATTATTATTTTTTGAATAGGACTACTATTATTTTTATACAGAGTTTTTCATTCGTTTATTTTTATTTATACAAAGTTATTCGTTGATTTTGAGTTTCATCAACCGACGATGGAAATAGAAGTGATAACCGTGAACGGAGAGCGTATTCCGCACCGTGTTCTATTTTTTGACGGCCAGTGCCTATTCTATTTTTTGGCCCTGGCGTTGTACGACACTGACTCGCTGGGGTTTCCAACAACTGGCGTAGGTTTAAGCCATTCACTTTAACTGAAACAGGCGACATTTATAAAACTAAAGCAGGATATGTGGCGAAAATGAGCAAACCGTACATGTTTGGGACGTCTTGTGAAATCCAAGCAGCCTCTGAGATATTTTCTTATGAAATACAGGTTTACAGAGACGGTACTCTTTTTTGCAGTTATGGGGAGTCTACTCAGGGGTTCAAAAGGTTGGGGTTTATTGGGGAGCTTATAAGAGGCCATTTTGATGTTCTTATTCCTCTAGATCCTACTGTCCTTGAATTACCACAGAACGAAAACGTCATCCCCCTGAAACCTGGCAATACACACAATATTGAGGTAATCCAGGAATCTTTCCATAACCTAGACACAGATGTTCACAAATCTCAATCTATGTCTCAAGTAGAATCGTGTGGATCCTCTGTAACTATTGAATCAGATCACTGTACCGTAGAATCTCCTGACAATATGACGAAACGAGGTAAAAAGAGACGAAAGAGGTTTTCCAATAATAATCGCAGAAAAGCAAACAGAGAGGCTGTTAAAAAATATAAACAAAAAAAACCTGAAATACACCGCTTGGCCGTCAAAAAATTCAATGAAAAACATCCTGATGTAAATCGAGCAGCTGTAAAAAAATATACTGGAAAGAAACCTGAAATACACCGCTTGGCCGTCAAAAAATTCAATGAAAAAAATCCTGATGTAAATCGAGCAGCTGTAAAAAAATATACTGGAAAGAAACCTAAAATACACCGCTTGGCCGTCAAAAAATTCAATGAAAAAAATCCTGATGTAAATCAAACAGCTGTAAAAAAGTACAGCACCATAAGAACTGAAATAAATAAGCTGCCTTGGACCGTAAAGACTATGGCAGGATTTAAATATAATTGTAACACAGAATACGACAAAGATATGACACTTACCATAGGACCTATGACTACATGTAAGTGGTGCAAAGCTAAGAAATGGAAAGATGAGAGCCCCGGCCTTTGTTGTGCAAATGGAAAGGACTACCTTCCTTCTCCTCCGTCCCCGCCAGAGCTCCTTCACAGTCTTTTAACAAATAATCACTCTAACTCAGTACACTTTTTGTCCAATATCAGACAATACAATAATTGCTTTCAAATGACTTCCTTTGGAGCGAAAGAAATAAAAGAAGGCAATTTTATGCCGACCTTTAAAGTCCAAGGCCAAGTTTATCATCTGATAGGAAGTCTCTTACCGCCATTAGAAAGCAAACCATTATTTTTACAGGTTTATTTTGTTGGAGATGAGGAGAGGGAATGTAACTTACGGTGTGATAATGCGCCCGCTGTAAAGCCATGGTTAGTGAACCAAATACAAAAAATGCTGCATGACTCTAATGCATACATTAAAGACTTTAAAATAGCTATGGAGAGCACATCACAGGGCAAAGAGTTTCAGGTTGTGATATCTGCAGACAGGAAACCCGCCGGTGCACACAGAGGCCGGTACAATACGCCTTCTAAATCAGAAGTGGCTTTGGTGATAGTGGGTCAAACGTTTGAGAAGCGAGACATTGTGCTGCACAGCAGAGACACACGACTGATTGTTATAAGTGAGACACATCGTGCTTACGATGCGCTGCAGTATCCGCTCATGTTCTGCCACGGAGAAGACGGTTACTCTATCAGCATCCCTCAGATTAATCCTACTACCAAAGCTCCCACCAAGAAAACAGTATCGGCCTCCTCCTTCTATTCATACAGACTTATGGAAAGAGAAGGCCAGGAAAATCTTCTTTTACGTTATTGCAGCCTCTTAAATCAGTTTTTAACTGATATGTTTGCCAAAATTGATACAGAGAGACTAAATTTCTTACGACATAATCAGAATAAGCTGCGGGTGGAGGAATACGTTCATCTGAGGGATGAAATTGATAAACGTGACGGCCAAGCGTTTGAGCTGGGAAAAATTGTGGTTTTGCCTTCCAGTTACACCGGGGGTTCGCGTTATATGCACGAAAGAACACAGGACGCCATGACTTACGTGCGCAAATACGGTCGGCCAGATTTATTCATAACCGTAACATGTAACCCTAAATGGCCCGAAATACTAGAAAAACTACGTGGTGGACAAGCCCCTCATTGTAGGCACAATATTATAGCAAGGTTGTTCCGCTTAAAAGTTAAGAAACTTATCCAGTTACTTACAAAAGGGCAGTTATTTGGGCCAGTTAGGTGTTATATGTATACAGTAGAATGGCAAAAGCGTGGACTGCCTCATGTTCATATCTTACTGTGGCTTACTAACAGAATCACACCAAGCCAAACTGATAGTGTCATCAGCGCTGAAATACCGGACCCTGACGTTGATCCCGCCCTCCATGAAATAGTCAAGTCTACGATGATACATGGACCCTGTGGAGTCCTAAACCGAAACTCTCCCTGTATGGTAAATGGTTCTTGCAGCAAGCGATACCCTCGCCCTTTCTCGAAGGACACACAGACTGCTGATGACGGTTACCCACAGTATCGCCGACGCTCTCCAAATGATGGTGGCTTTACAGTGAAAGTTAAAGATACTGAAATAGACAACAGATGGGTGGTGCCTTATAACGTGCTTTCACATACTTTTGAAGCTCATATTAACGTCGAGCTATGTAACTCAGTAAAATCGATTAAGTATATATGTAAGTACGTGAACAAGGGCAGTGATCAGGCAGCGTTTGCTCTCCAGAATGAGTTTGATGAGATATCGCGGTACGAATCGGGTCGCTACATCAGTTCTTCAGAGGCAGCATGGCGGATCTTCTGTTTTCCTATACATGAGAGATATCCACCCGTCATGCATCTTTCAGTCCACCTAGAAAATGGCCAAAGAGTCTACTTCACTGCTAACGACGTTGAAGATAAGGCCAAGAACCCACCAAAGACAACTCTAATGGCATTTTTTGATCTCTGTAAGACAGATTCCTTTGCTCGGACCCTTTTGTACAGTGAGGTTCCAGCGTATTATGTGTGGAAAAATAATAGATTCTCTAGAAGGGTCCAAGGCAAAAGTGTCCCAGGCCACCGTGGAGTAAAAGAAGATCATGTTTTTTTTAGGTAGAGTATACACCGTGCATCCTCTGAAAACTGATTGTTACTATTTACGTATGTTACTCCATGAAGTTCGGGGCCCCACGTGCTTCAATGCTCTAAAAAATGTTAACGGCGTTGTACATCCATCTTTTCAATCAGCCTACAGAGCACTGGGACTACTTGAGGATGACAATCAATGGCATCAAACTCTGGAGGAGGCTGTGATCTCAGAGTCTCCCAGCAAGATTCGTCATCTTTTTTCAGTATTGTTAGTGTTCTGCCAGGTAGCTGATCCTCTCAACCTCTGGGAGAACTTCAAAGACAGCATGTCGGAAGATATAAAATGTAACATACAGAGAGACCTTCAAGAAGGAGAGCTGACCGATATAGCTATCGTATATAACAGGGCCTTAATCGTACTTGATGATTTGGTCTTTGCTATGTCTGGTCATCATCTGCAGAAATACGGTAAGCCCACTCCATCACGAGCCCACAATATTGATATAGCCAATCGTGAGTTACTAAGGGAGGTTTCCTATGACGTAGCCAAATTATCAGAGTTAGTCCAGGAAAACGAGTCCAAACTCAACTCAGAACAACAAGAAGTCTATAAAACTTTGATGACCAATGTACATTCTGAGTTAGGAAAATTATTTTTCTTGGACGCTCCTGGAGGCACCGGGAAAACGTTCCTCATTAACTTACTGTTGGCTACAATCAGAAAGGACAAACAAGTAGCAATAGCTGTTGCTTCTTCAGGAATCGCTGCTACTTTACTTGCTGGGGGAAAAACAGCGCATTCCACCTTCAAGCTGCCTTTGGACCTCAACCACCATGAAACGCCACTTTGCAATATTTCAAAGCAAAGCGACATGGCTCACGTCTTGAGAATTTGCAAGCTCATAGTTTGGGACGAAATCACTATGGCCCACAAGGGAGGGTTGGAGGCACTTGATCGAACGTTAAAAGATCTAAAGAATAATAATCGTTTGATGGGTGGGGTGACTGTACTCTTAGCCGGAGATTTTAGACAAACCTTACCCATCGTCCCTAGAGGAACTCGCGCCGATGAGGTTAAGGCATGTATAAAGTCATCGTACCTATGGCCTAAAATAAACATTCTTACTTTAAAAGAAAATATGAGAGTTCAGTTGATGAAGCATTCAGAAATGGCCATATTTTCAAACCTGCTTTTGAAAATAGGAAATGGTCAGTTAGAGGAGAACGATGGCAAAATTAAAATTCCAGCTAGCCTATGCACTGTAGTTCAGAAAGTTGCAGACCTAACTAAACACATATACCCAAGATTGAAAAACATGAACTTCGTTGATCCGTCATGGCTGAGAGAAAGAGCGATTCTTACTCCTACGAATGAGTCTGCAAGGCTAATCAACAACATCCTTTTAGCGGAAATGCCGGGGAAGGAGATGAAGTACGAGTCAGTTGATTGTGTAGTAGAGATGGAGAACGCTGTTCACTACCCCGTAGAGTTTCTCAATACTCTGGATCCACCAGGAATCCCACCTCAAAGTCTAAGCCTCAAGGTGGGTGTACCAATCATGCTGCTCCAAAACATCAGTACCCCCAAACTATGTAACGGCACAAGGCTCCAGGTGAAGACACTCTATAATCACGTCATAGAGGCTACAATAATGTCAGGAGTAGGCCAGGGGGAAACTGTTTTTATTCCAAGAATACCCTTAATTCCATCAGACTATCACTTTGAGTTTAAACGCCTACAGTTCCCAATTAAAGTTTGCTTTGCCATGACAATCAATAAAGCTCAAGGCCAAACTTTAAAAGTAACTGGTGTGGATTTGCGGAATGACTGTTTCTCCCACAGTCAGCTTTACGTTGCCTGCTCCAGAGTGAGTTCACCTGACAGTTTGTTTGTCCTTCAACCTGAGGGTCAAACTGCCAATATAGTCTACAGAGAAGTCTTGCAGTAAACATGTGAAAATGTTATTGTAAAAATTGTAAATAATATGTTCTCCATGTTTGCCGGCCTCTCCATGGCGAAACTGGATAGCCATTGTCAACGAATGGTAAACTAACGGGCAAACACAAACATAGTAATTAAAATTAAGTTTCTCAAATTACACGCAGCTTTCCCGTGCGAAGAACGGGTACATCAGCTAGTCTATATATATAAAAGCCAAAACCCACTGACTCACTGATCACGATTTCTCAAAAACTACCGAACGGATTGGAATGAAATTTGGTATGTAGCTTCCTCTAGGGCCATAGGTGCTCACTAAGAAAGGGTTTGAAAAAATTCGAAATTTTAGGGGGGTTTGGGGGATCAAAGTTATTAAAAAATTACTTCTTCAAAACTACCGAATGGATTTGAATGAAATTTGGTATGTAGCTTCCTCTAGGGCCATAGGTGCTCACTAAGAAAGGGTTTAAAATTTGAAATTTTAGGGGGTTTGGGGGGATCAAAGTTATTAAAAAAACGACTTCTTCAAAACTACCGAATGGATTGGAATGAAATTTGGTATGTAGCTTCCTCTAGGGCCAGTGCTCACTAAGAAAGGGTATGAAAAATTTCGAAATTTTAGGTTTGGGGGGATCAAAGTTACTAAAATCATAATTTCAGATCTTTTATTATTATGACAATAGTGCTTTTATTATTTAAGATCTATATATATAAAAGCCAAATACCACTCACTGACTGAACACTTAAAAAGTATACAATAACGTTAAAAAGACTGAAAATACCAACCACCACGGGCAACGCCGTACGGGTCAGCTAGTTTAATATAAAACCCGATTCTTCCCGCCTTACAACGGCTTATATCCGTTGTAATACATTTTTTATAATTATTTTCCGTTTTCTTTAATGTTTTTCTAAAGCCAACATTGTGGAGCCATTTATAAAAAAATTATCAAAATGTTAATTTTAATTTAAAAACAGATACTATTATGGAACACAGCCATATGGACCCCAAACAACAACGAAAATGGTTGAATATAGCAGCAACCGTCTTCTACGAAACTGGATTAGAACACTAAGAGAAATAGGATAAATAGAATAAACCACTTGGGCCTAATCCCAAGAGAACTTCACAATAAAATAAAGTGCAACATGCAAACGACTTCGATAAGCAGTCACATTAGTAAAATTTCTGATAAGGACAAAAACTAAATATACAGGATTTTTTTCAAATGGTCCTTATCATGTATTTGGTGAACATACCCAGTACAAACAATATTTTTGTTCTGGCCTAAAAGAGAGCTATACCTATAAATGTTGTTGAACATTTAAAGAAGTACAGGGTAAGGTAAACAATTAGGGCAGCCAATAACCAACTACAACAAAAGCAACTTGCAGTGTGTCACTTCAACAACAAAGAAAATGTATTAGAAAGACAAGCTTCTGTTTTAAGAACAAGCAGAACAAAAGACATGTGACATTTGGACACATAGAGTACGGAGATAATGAAAATGCCGAGCTGGAAATGGAGCCGGACATTTTTGGAATAAATAAAATGGAGATTTTGAAGTCAATAAATATTATTGACGTTCATCATAAAACGATTCATCAATAGCAATTACCAGGAAAAAGCCAAAGTGAGTTGTGGTTGAGAGAGAGAGAGAGAGAGAAGACGTATACTTGCAGCATCAAATTGTAATGAATAATTTCAAGTAAAATGTATGTTGTTTTTATATTTTTATTGCTTTTTCACTTTTTTTAAGAAAATTTGTGTGAATGGCAGCCATATTTTAATAAGCCATCTTGCATTTCTCATATTAAAATGATTGCTTATGATTTCCAATGTGTAAGCTATTAGCACTTACAACTTACAACGCAAGGAACGCGACTTAGTGCATTGAGCCATTGACTTGAGCAAAAGATTACGGAAGATCTGTCAACGGCTATATCTATGATACACTTAAAGAATTCAGGAATGGGTGTACCAGTTGAGAAGTTAGACGCTTGCATTCAATCATTCTTATTCAGGCTCAAATAAAGAGACAAAAACTGAATTCAACAGACTACTCTTACAGGCCTAATTATATATCTCAAACAATACCGGGTGTCCCAAAAATCAGTTTACCAAGAATATGGAAGACACTTGTACGATTAAGACAATTTATTTAAATTAAACTTACATAGTGAAATGACATTGTGCCAAAGTTTTAAACGTACAACACCTGTTCAAAATGCCTCCCATCTATTTCAATAAATTTTTTCACAGCGATTTTTATTCTTGAAATCAACTTTTTACATAAATCTTTGTTATTATTTATCACTTCAAATTCGTTTTCGATGGCTGCTCTCAAGTTTCTGTAAATTTAAGGGGTTTTGAGCAAAAACATTATTTTTCACAATTCCCCAAACTGAAAAGTCTAACGGTGTTAAAGTACATGATCTTCGGGGCCAATCAGTTGTACCACGTCTTCCGATCCACTCATCGAATTGATTGCTGAAACATTCCCTTACCATTAAACTAATATCTGTAATGTGGTGCAGCACCATCTTTTGCCAAATGAAGTTTGTATTTTCATAAAAAGGATTATTTTGTAGCTCAGGAAAAATCACTTCTTGCAACATTGCAAGGTACCGATGATTCTCCACTTATGGTACCATTGAAAAAAGTATGGGCCAATGATGCCACCTCTCCATATATCGCCCACACAGTTAGATTTAGATCCTGGAAGATTTAGTTATTGATGAAGAACTAAGAGCAGATTCAAGTCGCTACAGTAGACACAGTTAAGTAGACTGACACAAACATTAAGTTTAAAGGAAGCTTTATCTGTCCAAATAATGCGATTTGGAAAATTGTGTTCTGCTTCACAGCGATGTCGATGTCATCTTCTAATAAACCTAGATGCAAGTGTGGACGATAAGGTTTTAGTTTCAATTATTTCATGATATGATGTACACTACTGCATGGAATATCAAACTCAGCATATCTTATACGGAGAGATTTCTTCAAGCTCTGAATAACAGATTCGGCAATAGTCATTACATTGTCTCCACTTGCACAAAGTTGTTCTGGGCCTTCCACTCTTTGGTAAATCATATACACTTCTAGTCGTCTCAAATAGTTTGTTCAATGCCTTGTATAGATGGTGCTGGAGTTTGAGGAAATCTTTCTACAAATAGCTGAATAACTTCATCACTATTTTTGTCTGTCTTCCACCAACATTATAAAGGAAAATTATTGTTCTTCAGTTGTTAGTTTGCAGTACAGGGCATTAATGTCAACACAAAACATCAACAATTAACTTCACAGCTGTTAATTAAAAAGCTGGAATAAACAAGGAAAACAATGATGAGTAGTAGCGCCAACAAATCATACTTAAATCTCTCTAAGAAAAAAAGCTGTATTGCAATAACAAATATAGTTTTCCTCGGTAAACTGACTTATGGGACACCAGTTTACCAAAATATGAATTGAATATGAATTGCATGTTTGTGGTACCAAATCCCTATTACAATTAAGGGGATTCCCTACTGAAAAATTACCATTTTCCAAAAAAAATATATATTTTTTAATTTTTTTCCTGATTCTACAGCTTATAAGGTTTAATACAAACATAACATATGTCATCAAAGTTATTTATATCACTGTAAAAGTTGTATTCAAAGCAATGCGCGCAGTGGGTTTAAACTTATATAAAATGTGTGTGCCTAGATCTAGGACACCGTAACTCTGCCCTCTTAGAACAGTTGAGTCACAGTGTCCTAGATCTAGGACTTCAACAATCAGCAGATCGATTTGCATTAAAATAAGTTAGTTATCTTTTGTTTATGGCCATATTGCTTCATTTTCTATTCCAGTTTCAGAGATGGTCAATTGTTACCTTATTTACCTTGGATCCTAGAGAAAATATAAATCGTTTTTCAGGCCTAAGGTGTGATGTAGAGAAAATTAGTGTTGATGAAATTTTAGATTTCTTAGGTGATGGAAATGATTCTGACTTTGAATTTTTGAATGGTGAAGATGATACAAAAGCCGAAATAAGAGATTTCGCTGCTAACCTCAATACAGGTAAGCCTAATAGTGTCTTAGTCTATTTTCAAAAACTTTTAAACACAAACGAAAGTTTGATACAAAAGATATTTATTGGTAGTTACAACAATGCTTTTTGCCTTCAATATTTTGCACTTTTTTGATGATAACATTTAACCCAGTATAACCAAGCCAATAGCCTAAGCCTAACCTAAATATCCTAAGCCAATTTTCCAGTCTAATAACCTATTTTTTAGATTGTTTGGTTCAGTTTATGCAAAATTGTTCTTTGGTTTCAGATGTCGAGCCAGATAGACATATGGAAAATGAGGTCCTGTTTGATGATCTGGTACCCGTGACTTATTGCGAAGAATCACATGTCGTGGAGATCCTTGATCAAACAGTGTACGACGAATCTCACTACAACTACGCAAGTATTAATAACTTTATCTAATGACCCTGGACCTGAGGCTAGAAATTCTGATTCTTTCTTAGTTAATACTTTAACAAGGGGACCGAATGTAAAAAAAAAATGCCCAGCACAAAAGGAGAAAAAGTTAGTACATACGTGTGACACTTTACCTAATTTTCAAAGGAAGTATTTTGAAAATAAGCGTTTAACTGACAAGTTAAATATCAAATGGAGAGAGGTAACAGATTTTGAAACTCCACCTCTCAATTCATACGAAGGAGGAGAACCTAGTTTTACATACAAAACACTAACTCTAACAACTAATATACTATACATATCTTTATTACACATTCCAAATCAGAACTTGGTGTCAATGTGCTTTTTTAGTTGAACAGTTTTTGGGTTATATAATAAATATATTACTTAATAAATTTGCTGGAATGGCACATAAATGTTTCACAGACAAAAATCTAACATTTATTTAGTAAGATCATCATCATCTCGAGCATTTTTACTTTTAAAAGCATTTTTCAGAAATATACTGTATCTTTGTGTTCTATCAAACATTACAAAACACTCAAGAAAAATTTAAATTTAAGAACATTATAAATCTAAAATTAATGAAGAGATTTTCACTGTCACATTACAAACTTTAGTTTTCAATATTTTTTGATTGCTAAAATAAAATTCAATTGCAATCAGGGAATCAATCAAAAATAACGTGTTAGTCTTAAATGTTTCAAGACATTACAAAAACCCTATATTTTCAAAAAAGATATTTTTTAAAGACAAACTACTTTAAAAGTATAGTAGTATGCTAAAGTAATATAAGCTTTAAAGAAAGTTTTTGGCAAAAAATATTTTTTCCCCGCTAAATCTACAAAATACCCTATGTGTGGCGGTGCCACCGTGCGTCTTTCACGGCTGATAGAGCATGTTTCGATCTTAGTCTTCTTCGGCTTACAAAGATGGTCAAAACACCGTTTTAGTCCGGTAATACCTTGTCACTTTCCGGCTGGAGTTTTGGCCTTTAAACTGGAGTTTGGGTGCATTTTTCGGCCGATAAACTACGTTCCGTTGTCGGCATAAAGGTTACGGAAAATCTTTATTTTTTAATTATGAAACACAGTCAGGTTGCAATTTTTCATCCGAAAAAACAGGTCAAATTGATGATCCAGTCGTCATTTTTGGCTAATAACACAAGTTTTAATCGAAATTGTGGTCAATATAACAAGTTCGGCTATTTTATACAGCTCATAAAATGCAACCCGGATGCCGTTTTTAGACCATAAAATGCAAATAGAATGTGATTTCCGGTTAGTTAATTGCATTCAGGTATAAATCTTGTTTAGCCTATAAAATAAAATCAAATCAACGTTGTCTGTCGACAACACGGGGCTAACTTGCCATTTTTGGCCTATATAACTACGTTACAAGTTAAAATATCAATTTTTAACAATTAAACTATTATATAACATATTTAAATATAATGTGTACTAGGGCATATATATTACTTAAAACGGAATTATCTATATAAAAATTTGTTCCATTGTTTCAGCCAAACTCCAATGACCAGCCAAAGGGGTACATTTTTTGGACCATTTAATGAGTATCAACACTGCATAACCAACACACTCCCACTATATTTTATCTCAAAGAACCTCGATCAGATATCATACAAGATAAACCTTCAGTCTTCCCAGGAGATACACCTTCTGGTTTCACCAGAATATACACTTTCAAATTTTTAAGAAAGTCTCACCTTCAGATATAGGCCTATTAAGTGAAATTCAACCCTCATAGAAGAATATTATTATTTATACTTAGCTTAGCAATCCTTTTAGAAGTCCTTATATCGTTTACCGCTGTTAGGTCTCATAGAAGACCTACCTTTAAATTGTTATCTTTTGTTTGTTTCTCCTGACTCTAATAGTCAAAATGTTAATGCTTGTAGTACCACTTCGCCCCTCGAAATTGTCTGTCACCCTGATTTTATATTTCTAACACCTGACAGCATTTCTGGTGCTACTGAAAATACAGTTACTCAATCATCAAATTCTAATCTTGAAAATGGTTTACAATTTATATCTAAAACTCAAAATGGTTTACAATGTAGAAGTAGATCTTTGTTTAATACTAATAATACTCCGACTAACTGATAAGACTTAAAAAAAAAGAATAAGACGGGAAGACAGATGCAACTATTGTGTATTCTGTGAAAAACATGTACTTAATTTTCATAGATACATCATTAATAACCATAAAAATGAATCCGTAATTGCAGAATATATTGAAAACTGTCCTAATGAATCTAAAGAAAAAAGAAACAAAATGTTGGAATTGTTGAGATTTAAGGGCAACCATCTGTACAAACAATCTTTATTACACCAGACACCTGTTGTAAATGTTGATCAAATTTTACCGATAAAGAGGCCACCAACAGACAAGATCGTTATTTCTTCTGATTATGTCACTTGCACATTTTGTAAAGGCCTGTTTTTTAGGAAAATTTTTTTTCAACACATCAATTTGTGTAAGCGAACAACAGAAGAAAAGAAACTCTTAACACAACCTGAAGATCCAATTAACAATAATCTTGAATACAATGACTTCTTAACACCACAGGATACATTTTTAACAGAAGAAAATCTACTTTCTTTAGAATATGGTGTCCTAAATTTAGTGTCCTAAATCAAAAGAAACTACCACATTAATGAAGGAAAATATATTTAAAAAATTGTATAAACACGCTTTAGGAATCAAAGCTATGCGAGATTCTTTGTTAGTTTATATTGTGGCTGTCTATTACTCCAGTCATAAAGCATTTAAAAGATCGCAATCAAGTCACGAGAAAACTCCGAGATAGAGCGAAATTGGTTAACCAAGTTAATACTATAAGCAATGAAGTCAAAGAACTAAAATACTTATTTAACCCTAGTAAAATTAATCGAGGCTTGTGTACCTTAGATGACCAAAATTTAAATTATGACAACTGCTTACAAAAAAATGTGATTGTTGGAGTGAATGAACGTCTGCCATGAGTCTTAGAAGAAGGTGGTAAACTTTTAGTTGATAACATAGTTTGTGATATCAGTTTGACAGATGAAGAGAAGGAAATAAAGAAAAGGAAAGTGATGACTTTCCAAGAGTGTTTAAGAAGAAGATTTAAGTACTGTATTTTGATAAATATAGAAATAGCTCCCTAAATATGTGACACAATAAGGACTTGGTTACGAGGGAGAAGTTAGTTGAGAAAGATTTATTAAATGCAAGAACATCGATTACCAAACATCTAAGATAGAAGAAGTTAAGATAGCGATTTTTTACAAGTGAGTGTTTATAAGCAGATCTACAAAGTGGCATGTTGCCGGTAAAATCTTAGTAAAAGTTATACAAAAACTGTTTAAAGTGTTTAGACAATCATTTATTCACATTGTGAGTAATATTTTTTGGAAATTTCTTGGGTGAAATTATTAGTTAAGATGGCTTAATATGTAAATGGTAAAACCGCATGGTGAAATGACGAACTTGCTCAATAATTAGTGACTATCGCTGTATTTCTTCGAGTAACAATCAATAACAACGGACAGTGTGTGTAAATTATATCAATATGGATATCCAGGGACAAAAAAATGGGCAAATAATTTGTAATTGTATATTGGGTTTAAGCAGTTGTAATGTTTGGAATACTTTGATAATACTGAAGCCATAATTATTTGAATGATTAACATTTTTTAATTGCATTGTTTGATTCTTTGTTTGAATTTCATGTTTATTTTCATGACATATTTTGTAGAATTATATTTTTTTATGAAGGTCGTCATAGTGGTCAAACAATGGATGAGTAAAATTTTAATTTGATCCTCATGTAAGTCTTGTTCATTTCTACAAACATTCCAATTTCCTAAAGTACTAGCATAGTAACGCACCCACAAACTGAAATTTAATAATAATTTGACCAATATATTGTGTTTTGTGTAGGTTGTATCATTGTTACAACATTTGCGCACCAAAGTCAGAAAATGACGTATTGCAGCATAGTGATTGATTGATTTATATTGACTTTATTTTTGGGGGCGAGGTTAGAACAATTTAGTCCTCTCTTCCACCTAACCTCAATACAAAATTACAAACATTTACAAAATAAAATTCTTAAAAATAAATAGTACTTTAATAGACAAAAAACATTAACATTAATTGATACAAACAAGTTAATTATGTATTGCAATCATAATTCAACATTCATACACATTCTTATAACTGAACAATAATCACTTCTAATGTTCGCCTCAAAACTGAGATGAATCATCCACTTTGTACAGTAAATATGACATCAACAGCTTTGAAAACTGGACACGGCCGTCAGCAGACTTAATTGCATACGGTAGCAAATTCCACAGATGGCAAGCAGACACAGTAAATGATTTATTATACTTCATAGTCCAGTGCAAAGGTATGGCAAGAGTAGTGCCACCTCTTCTAGTTCATTAAGTTTTAAGAGTGTTAAAGAGTTTTATAATAAAGAGAAATATGAGCATTGCGTTTTAAACAAAAAATAAAACTTATACAGTAATATTCTGTGCCTGCTGCAATATGTTAGCCAACACCACGGAAATGTGACCGACTACGGTGTTACAGTAAGTAAAATATGGAAATATAAGAAATTTTACAAGGAGCACTGCTGTGATGTGGAACGGCAAGAGATCTTGCATTTTTTAAGGTATGCATCCCTGCAAAAACTCTTTTACACGTCTCAGTTACATAATCTCTCCAAGTCACCTTACTATCAATGAGCAGTCCAAGGTCCTTAACTTTGTTACAGTAGTCCAAGATGTCTTTATCAAACTGAAGTCTGGGAAAGCTGTCTAAGTCTATTTTTGTTCAACAGTCAAGAGTAACCCAAAATAATAGGCTGCGTTTTGGCCTTGTAGATTTTTAATTCCTTTTTTCTAGACCACAGAGAAATATTTTAGATATCATGGTTTATGCGCTTAACCGCTCTACCGGAGTCCTCTATTTTAAAGTGTAAATATATTTTAAAGACATCGGCATATAAATGAAATTTACAGTATTTCAATATTGTAGAAATGTTGTTTATAAAAATGCTAAATAATAAAGGTCCTAAGACAGAACCCTTCGGAACTCCCATGCTAACATCCCTCTCCAGCTCGACCTACTTTCTCCAATACTGACACACTGTCTTCGTTCAGAGAGATATGACTGAATCCAAGATAAACACACTGGCTCCAATCCAATATTTTAAAATTTAGCTAGCAGCAATCATAGTTATTTTTCTGTGTTCAATTGCCATTCTTACATCATTATTTATATGAAGAAGAGCTGTAGTGGTACTATTGCCAGAACGAAAACCTGATTGAAATGGACTGAGAATATTATTTTGTTCAAGGAAAGATGTTAATTGTTGGTAGACAATTTGTTTGAGACATTTTGATAAGGCTGGCAGAATACTGATAGGTCTAAAATCTGCAGGACGTGAGGGATGAGACGTTTTACCAATGGAACAGACCAAAGCGGACTTCCTTATAAGCGGATACACTCCAGATATTAATGAAGCATTAAACAGCTTCGTAATAGTTCGCAAAGTAGAGGCAATAGTAGAGGCATAGTGGTGTGTCATGATACAGAGATGACAGATGCAAAATATAGTGGTCATAGATGTGCGATATAGTGGCACAGATTACAAATATATAGTGTATGTTGTGAAAGATGAACTTTGTTTTTAAAGTGAGTTTTGAGGTTAACCCTAAAGCACTCGCGCGGGGGTTACAAAACACCCCAATAATTAGGTAATTTGTATTGTGAGTTGTCTAACTTGTCGGCCCTTTTAGTACCTTCAAACTACAGTCTGATAGGTGGTGCGAACCTTTTTTCGTTAGTTGGCGGTGAGTTATTGATCGGTCAGTTTTGTCCTAAGTTGTCTGGGGTGTCTGTCACACCCCGCACGAGAACGAGCGTTTGTGTTTGTGAACCATAGAGTTGGTTTCATCAACCCACGTTGGTACTAGTGTATTTCTTATGAGTGCCAATTTAACACAGAGTTAATTAGCATTAGACTTTTATTTTACTTTTTGTTGTTTTTTCACCGAAGAAATTAATTTTAAGTAGAAATGGAATCTGAGGAAATTCGGCAGTATCTTAGTGAAGGCGACAATTCTTACAATGATATTATTCCCGAATCTGATCATGACGAAGAGGATCACGTGAGTGTATCAGGCCACGACACGGCTTCGCTTCCTGACGACAGTGTTTCCTGGGAGTAGTGAAACTTCAATTGTAGAAGAATGTGATTTTGAAGAGGATAGTATCGTGGAACCATTGGCCAAAAGGGAGAGAGTTGTTTAAGAGGCAGAAGAGCTTAATGAGACGAACAGTGAGGATGATGTTATTGATGAAGTTGTGATGGGAGCTGGGAGTTGTGCTCAAGTAAGTGTAAGTGTTGGTCCTAGATATAGAAATTATTTGGTTGGGAAAGACAAAAAAAACATGATGGAAAAAACCTGCAATGCAATGAAATATTAGCACCAGAGCAGAAAACATAGTGAATCATTTACCAGGGCCAGTAAGAAATGCAAAAAATTCTGAAACTCCTTTAGAATGCTTTCAGTTGATGGTACATGACCAGATCATACAAGTTATTACCACAAACACAAATATTTACATAAACAAAATAACTGTGTTTTATTCCAGAGAAAGAGATTTCAAGTGAAATAAAAGCTTTTTTGGGCTTTTAATTTTTGCTGGTTCTATTCGATCTGGCCACCAAAACCTAAGAGAACTGTGGAATAAAGACGGTACTGGATTAGAAATATTTTATGGAACTATGAGCCTCAATAGGTTTTTTTGTGTTTTGTTAAAATCCATAAGATTTGATAAAGTAAATGACAGAAAGTAAAGGCGCAAGCTTGATATATTTGAGATGTTTTTAAACAACTCTGAAACAACTCGAGCAATTCGTGCCATTTAGAGGGCGATGCTCATTCAGGCAGTACATGAAGAGCAAACCTGCCAAATATGGCATAAAAGTACTGACAATGACCGACTCTAAGACTTCTACGTCGGCAAACAGCCCGAAGACAGTCCGTACTATATTTCAAACAGGCCGACTGATGTTGTTTTACGTTTAGTGAGGACAATTGAAAATAGTGGAAGAAATATCACGACTGACAGTTGGTTTACGAGTATACCTTTAGTAAATCAGTTGCTCAGTAAAAAATTTACGTATGTAGGCACAGTAAGGAAAAACAAAGTAGAAATTCCATCTGAAATGATAAGTAAAAAAAGTCAAGAGTATAGCACTATAGAATCAAGAGAAAAGATCGGGAGAGGTATTGAAACATAAAATATAGGGCAGAAACAAGTTGGTTGACAGTTTAAGCCCTCGTGACTAACAACAGGTTCGTACAGTTTGGAAAGAGCGGGTAGAAAATTACAGAAATAAAAATAAAAACCAAGCAAATTTACAAATATTCATTAAAATGTACCCCCATCAACCCCTGAAATAGCTCTGTTGAAAGAGAAACACCAAGACAAAGATCTAGACAAACAGAAGCAGGCCAAAAAACTGCTAGAAAAAAAAATAAAATGGTAAAAAAAAATTAGAATCGAGACTAAAAAGTGCTAATAAGAAAGTTGAAAAATAAAGAAAACGTATTACGCATATTGTGCCGATATTCAGCAAATACCAGCACTATATACTTATTTTTATTTTTTTTATTCTTATTTATCTAAACCTGACACTAACGCTCTCTATCAAAAAGGACAAACACTTACTCTAGTCTACTAATTCACCAGTAGCGCGCGCACTGTCCTTTCCCGTAACTATTCCTTTAACCAAATGTAGTCGCCATTCGTTTTTTTTGTTCTACAGACAGCCATTCGAGAAAGACCTGTTCCTTTTCAGTGCTTCAAATTTAAATATGTAGCTAAAAGTCTGGCTAAGTACTAATTTTCTTTACGTAACTATGCCTTAAGCATATTATTCAAGATCACCAGGTATGTAAAATGTTTTATTGTACTGCTAAATTCACCTGAATTTATCTGAAATGTAAATCGTCTTTGTACAGACACCTAGCTTTAGGTTAACTCACTTGTATTATGCAATATTACTTTCATATTCAGTCTTCTACTGTATGTTGTAAAATTTAATATCTATTCTGTAACTCCTAATTTCTTTAAAATGTTTATCATGAACCTTGGAGTATAATTTTAAAGCCATAAGCTTGTGAAGGCTAAAATCTGAAGTGACCACGCCCTTGCCTTGCTAAGAGTGGTCATTTTCTGTATTTCTGTAACATTTGTTTTACTAAGTTCTACTCATATTTTTAAATAAGCCTCTCTGGCAAGATTGAAGGATTTTTCCTATCATTTGCTTTAATATTTCTAGGCTGAGTTACTAATTAACTTTGTAAAACTTTTAAGATATGGCCTAGCCAAGTGTTAAGTGTTAAAACATGTAACCATTTGTACAAACTTGAAATCACCTGTTTTAAAGCATGTTAATTATTTTCTTATACTTAAGGCTAATTGAGTGTATTTGAAATTTCATACAGATAATTCTGGTTTCAAGATGGAGAGTTGAATTGTGCCAATTTTATAACATTCAGATCAATGCAGCTTAAGATTTCCTTAGAACTTACAATGTCATAGGCCTGTACTTAACTCAGCAACTCTACATGGAACTGTAACACAGGTTTTTCTAAATATATGAATTCTTTTCTTCTACTGCAAGTTCTTCTGCAACTTTGTATAACTATTCTGAAAGAACTAATCACCATATATTCCACTTGTGCAATAGTAGAATCAGATCAACCTAAATAGGCCTATTTTACATAGGCTAGTTATAAACAGTTTGTCTTTTCACCATCTATCATCAAGAACTAATTTAACTCTCCGTCGACATTGTGTAACCTTATTCTAATCATTGTAAACTTGTTAATATGTATGTATTGTTCTCCTCTGTTAAACTTAATCATATTTAGTTTTAAAGACCATGGCAAATTATTTTTATAATAATTAAAATCTTAGTTATTCATAAACATTGGGAGGTGCGCTATAGCAAGTTTTCGGCCAATGTCCCTTAGGGACGAATACATTTTGAAATTCTTTTTTTAATTTTATTTAACATTTAGCTAAACTTTTATATTTTGTAAACCTAAATTAATTATCCACTTGTACTTAATATTTTTGGCAATTTGATAGCCTGTCCCGAGGACTAACTGTATTTTAAAACTAATGTTTGTTTTATTCTATTAAAACAATTGTTTTTTGCCCAACTACCTTTATACAATTATTTTGTGTTATACCCTAATAAGTATATTTGTATAAGTTGTGTCTTTTGTAACAGTGTATTTCAGGTGAATGTGGCAGTATATTTTATTTAAGGCGTCAAACTTGTCATGTATCTACTCTCGCCAATTAAGATATTTTAGTCCAGGCCTCTTATCTTCCAGTTTTATTTTTTGAACGCCTGCGAGAGGGGTACAATATGAAAAAACAACATGACAAAAATTCTCCAAGAAAAATAGTTGATAGTATATATTATATGGCCAAAAAGTTAGGCATCAAGTGGGCAAAAGTAGTTATTTGGAAAAGTAATCTCGAAACAACTAAAGGAAAACTATGCCAAACTCAAATGTATAAGAAAGATTAATTTTGATAAGATGGTTGGAGGGAAAGTGATAGAAAGTATAGGTTTGTATATGAGAAGTTTAACTTCTCAAAAGGCCTTGATGAATAAGGGACATTTGAAAAGAAAAGAAATCTAAAGAGAAGTACATGCTATGCGTAAAGATGTTGTTAGCTTTTTAAAAAATGACAAATGTAGCAGAACTACTGTCGAAAAAAAGGAAACTATTACCTTCAAAAAGTTGATAAAACAGAAAAGATTATTAAATGATAGTTTGAAAAATTTACATAAGAAATTCATTCAACAAAAAAAATTTGGAAAACGTTTGACCCTAAAGGCCATCCATGTAACTTCCCGCTAAGTTTAATTACAACAAACACTATTTTTGGAAATTTTGAACTGCCATAACTTTTGCATGAATCAACCGATTTTTATGCGATTTGCGGCAATCGATGCAGTTTTTTAAGTCCATTGAAAGAATCAACAA
>JAGFPH010003722.1:78683-109145 GCA_018207615.1 Philaenus spumarius
TGGGTCCTACAAGCCTAGTACGTTTTCCACTCAGGAAAATAGGTCGTCTAACTATAAGCAGAACCAGGTACGTAGGCTTAAGTGTAGTAAGTCATCGGGTCTTTGTAGTGGGCTGAATACCAAGCTAAGTGAGTTTTATCAAAATTTGCTTAACCTTGATAGTGATATAGTCTGTATCACTGAAACTTGGTTAAATAGTAATGTGACTTCAGGCGAGTTATTCCCAGCTGATTGGACTGTTTATAGAAGTGACGGAGTAAATAAGTGGAGGGGAGCTGGCGTATTGACTGCTATAAGGACCGGTTCTTGGAAGTCCCAGTTGCTTACATTTCCTTCTATTGATAATGTGGATATTGCTTGGGTCAAACTATCCAATGACGCTGGGTTTACGTTCATTCTTTGCAATATTTATTTTCCACCCAGGACTCCTCTTTTTTCTTACTAGTTGTTCATCAATTTGTTTTTTAATAATAGTAATTTAATTGATAGAAACATTTGCATTGTGGGCGACTTTAATTTACCTCGTATTTCTAATAACACATTTGACTTACATTTGGAGGGGGAATTTATAAAGATTTATCATTTTTTCTAAATTTGAATAAATTTGTTATGCTAAATGATGTTATCAATCACAACAACAGAACTTTGGATTTGGTAATAAGTAATATTGTGGGAGCATCCGTGTTGGGTGGCGATGACGCCTTGGTGGGGGTGGATAATCACCATCCTGTGTTGATTGTTTGTTTTGCGGGAGGCTGAAGTAGGTGTCATACGGGGGTGCCTAATGAGATTGTTTATTCATTCACTAAGACCAACTTTTATGGTATTTATTCTGATCATAAATATTGCGATTGGAAGAATGTTTTAATTGTCAAGACGTGAATACTGCTGTTTCTGAATTTTATAAATTAATTTATTCAGTTTTAGATAAATACGCACAAAAGACACCACTAGTTAAGCTTAAGTACCCGGTTTGGTTTACAAAAGAAATTATAGATAACTTAAAATTGAAACATAAATTTAGGGCAAAATCGAATAAATCCGGGAATAATGATTATTTAGCAAAATTTAAATATTATAGGAGTAAGGTTAAGCAATTGATAAAAGAAGCATATGGAATGTATATAGCAAATCTCGAATGCTCTCTTGTGAGTGATCCGAAAAAGTTTTGGAATTTTGTGAAATGCAAAAAGGCAGTGGGACAGTAACCGGAAATGATTTTGTGTGGAATGACAAGCAGCTTAGGGACGGTTTATCTATTGCAGGTGCCTTTGCAGAGTATTTTGGTTCTGTATATGACAAACCGGATCAGTTAAACTGGAAGGAGGTACTTTCATCGCCTGTTATGACAGGAGTGCAACCTTTAATTATTTCGAATATAACTACTGATCAGGTCGCAGCTGCAGTTAAAAGATTACCTTCAAAATGATCGTTTGGTCCAGATTTAATACCATTTTATATTGTCAAAGCTTGTTCAGAATTCCTAATTAAACCTCTATGTTTCATTTTTAATTTAAGTCTTTCCACAAACAGCTTTCCAAATGATTGGAAACTGTCAAGAATTACTCCTCTTCATAAGGGTGCTAACAAATTAGATATAGCCAACTACAGACCTGTAGCAATACTTTCAACTCCTGCTAAGGTGTTTGAGATTGTCATTCATTTGTTTGTGCTATCTCATATGAAACCGTATTTGTCTTGGGCTCAACATGGTTTTATTCCTGCCAGATCAATTAATACTAATATCTCAAATTTTGTAAATTATACATCTAGGGTATTGGATAATAGAGGGCAGGTGGATGTAGTATACACTGACTTTGCAAAAGCATTTGATAAAGTCAATCACATCACATTGCTTAGGAAACTGAATTTCTATGGGTTTTCCAGTGATCTACTTAGGTTTTTCTCTTCCTATTTGTTTCTTAGGTATCAATATGTAACGTATTCTGGTTTTAAATCGAATAGATTTATAACGGGGTCCGGTGTTCCTCAGGGCAGTAACTTGGGACCTTTATTGTTTAATATCTTCATTAATGATTTAACTTTGTGTTTCGATAATTGTGAATATTTAATGTACGCTGACGATTTGAAATTTTTTAAAAATATTAAAACTTGTTATGATTGTCAAATTTTGCAAGAAAATTTAGTTAGATTATCTATTTGGTGTGAAAATAATAAACTTCTTCTTAATATTAAAAAATGTTGCGTCATGTCATATTATAGAGTATTACAGCCTTAAATTAACAATTATAACATTGATATGCAATTATTGAACAGAGTTACTAGCTTTAAGGATTTGGGGGTTCTTATGTCACAAGATTTATCTTTTAGTTGTCATATTGTTAATATAGTAAAGAGAGCTTATTCCACCTTGGGTTTTATTTGTCGGTTGGGGAGGGATTTTAATAATATTGTCAGTATGAAAGTTTTATTTAATAGTCTAGTTAGATCAGGGCTGGAAATTGCCTGTATTGTTTGGTCCCCATCAACAAAATACTATGTAAATATGATAGAAAAAGTTCAGAAAAGATTTTTGCGTGTGTTATTTTATAAAAAATATGGATTTAATAACCAGCAAATTTGGACAGTAACATATAGGGAATTTTTGAGTGCATTTGAAGTCAATTCGTTGGCAGTTAGGAGAAATTTGTTGAGGTTGTGTTTCTTGAGAGGAGTTATGTGTGGCATGATTTAAGATCCTGAGAGCCTAAGACAGATATGCTGGTGTGTTCCACCTTAAGGGATGAGAATCAGACGACCACTTTACCAGGAGCGCATTAGAACCCATGCTCATGCGTCGTCGCCGCTGAACTCGTCAATTGCTCTGTACAATTTGGTCGCTCACAAGGTGGATGTTTCCTAAGGTTTGTCGAGGTTCCGCAGGGAGACTTTGTCTGCATTAAACCAGCGCTGATTGTGGGTTTGCAAGATTTGATGGACTCAACAGCTAGGTATAATATGTTAGTTTTTATGTTTTCATTATTATTGTTTATTTGTATATAATGTGTTTGATTATGTATTTGGTTGTTTTGTTTAATTATTTGTTTCTTAGTTTTAATTAGTTTAGGCATGACTTATTTTATTTTTGCATAGATGGCGCCCCAGTAATTGGGTTTTTATACCTGTCGGGGTTGCTTTTACAACACGGTTCTATTATGTATTTCTTTTGTTTGTTTGTAAAATTGTGTTGTAATAAATTTATTCTATTCTATTCTAATCAAGGATCGATTTCGTGTGCTAGGGACTTACGAAGGAAACGGAACACTCACATACAATAACTACTTGCGACAATTATGATAAATGTTCTATAACTGGTACGCTTCGGCACAACTGGTACCGTTAAAACACAAAACCTAAGTCGCTGACTTACAAAAGTATTAAGACTGACTGACCTCTGGAGTACAAACCCACGTCACCGACTTAGCGATCCGGACACGACGAGAAAAGACAGGGATACGAAAAACCCTTACAAGCGATGGCTCACCCGTTTCAACAAGCAGACTACTAATGGGACTAGAACGAAAAGCTAAGGATGCTAGACGGAGACCTGTGTTATGAACGGAATCAATCTTTTTAACAACCGATAACCTAGCTGACGAATAGACTATGCACCCCTAGTCAATTCGTGATCAAATAAGAGCTCGGAAAAATCGCAGCATGCAGGTTCTATCGGCTCCCCAATGAGAACCGCTTAAAACCAGTAACATATCTAAGATCTTGATGCAGCGTGATTTTAAATTTGTCACTTGCGAGTTCCAAGAGAGTCTATGGTCGAATATAAGGCCTAGAAATGTGACAGTGTTATTGGAGTAAAGTTGAGTTCCTTTTAGGTATAAAGTGGGACTAAAATGTTGTCTGCGACAAGTAAAAGCTATGCATCTAGCTTTAGCAGCGGAAAACTTAAATCCTGTCTGATTGACCATGTTTGTAATTTGTTGATCGTTAATTGCAGTGTTCTATCTGCGGTTGCCGTGTTTCTGGTTGCCACGTAGATGGCAAAATCATCAACAAAAAGAGAACAGTGGACAGGTAATCGGACATTAGCAGTGATGCTATTAATAGCAACTGCAAATAATGTGACGCTAAGTACGCTGCCTTGAGGAACACCATTCTGTAAATAAAATCGATCTGATAAGGTGGATCCAAGATGCACCCTAAAATATCGATTAGACAGGAAGTTTATAATAAATGCTAAGATTCTCCCTTGAATACCCCAAGATTCTAATATATTTAGAATTCCTCTTCTCCAAGCCATATCATATGCCTTCTCAAGATCAAAAACACTGCAACAAGTGTCTGTCGAAGAAGGAAGGCATTTTGAATGACCGACTCTAACAAAACCAGCTGATCGATAGATGATCTTTCCTGTCGGAAACCACACTGTTCATTACAGTCAGTTGGTTACTTTCAAGGTACCATACAAGTCGCCGATTGACCATCTTCTCCACCAGTTTACATAGAACGCTGGTGAGAGAGATAGGACGATAACTACTTGGATCAGTTTTGCCTTTCCCTGGTTTTAATAGAGGAATTACTATGGCCTCCAACCAAAAATCAGGAAAGATATGCTCATCCCATATACGATTGTATATTTGGAGAAGAGCTGTCTTACCCGACTCTGGAAGGTGTTTAATCATAGAATATACAATACTATCGGGTCCGGGAGCTGAACCCGTAGCCGATAATAAGGCAGATTCCAATTCATCCATTGTAAATGGGTCCTTCAACGGAGAATCCTGTGATATGCCGATAGTGAATGGTATGGCCTCTTGAGCAGTTTTATAAGTGCGAAAAGCATCATAATACATGGCATTTTAAGAGAACCTAGAAAAGGATGAGCCCAAAATGTTTACAATTTAATGACTGTCTGTAGTCAAAATCCCATCCTGCTGCATCAGTCCAACCAAAGGAGCAGAGGAAACATGGCCACACACAGAACGTAACTTCTTCCACACTGTTGATGTGGGAGTCGTTCTGGTTATTGTACCGATGTAATGGGTCCAAGAGTCTTTCCTGCTCTGCCTGAAAACTCTGCGAGCTTTGGCACGTAGGATTTTATAATTTTCCAGATTTTCTCCCATCGGTATTCGATTAAAGGTCCTTATTGCTTTTCTTCGTAAGCGCAGAGCTTCTTTACATTCATCATTCCACCAAGAAACTGGTGGACGTTTTGGTCGTGTAGAAGTTTTTGGTATACTATTTTCTGCTGCTGAAATAATGGAATCTGTAAACATATCAACTGTTTCATTTATAGAAATGTTGATTATTTTCTGGCAATACAAATTGATTTGTAAAATAATTCAACAAGGCTTTATTTATTATCCATCGAGGTGCTCGGTTGTTCAGAACAGAGGAGTCATTAAAGGAAATTTTATAGGGGTATGGTCGCTGCCATACAAGTCTGCCATCGCTGTCCACTCAAATCTTGTAGCAAGCGAAGGACTGCAGAATGACAAGTCTGCGACCGTCCAACCTCCTGTCGAAGCTGCTAAGTGTGTTAGCGATCCGTCATTAAGTAAAAACAAATCTAAATCGGATCGTATCCTCTCAACGCAGATACCCCTTGGGCTGCAGGTTGAGGATCCCCACGAATAATGATGTGCGTTTAAATCGCCAAGCAACAGAATCGGAGCAGGTAATTGGTAAATAAATCCATCAAGTCGTTTGATTGGACGGTATAGCTTGGTGGCAGGTATAGGCTGCATATCGTTAGTTTTGTGGGAACAGCGACTCGAATTGCTACTGCTTGTAATGGTGTATCCAGATTTACAGGAACACCATCCACAGAGTTGTGAGCAAGTATGGCTTGTTACGAATTGATAGGGTGTGTGTTAAAAGATATATATTAGTTATATTCAGTATTAGAGTTAGTATGTTTAGTGTAAAGATATTACTTTGCGTAAGACAGATAGAGGTAAACAAGGAAGCATAACAAGGAAGGATGAGCTTGGCGGAAGTGTTTTTGTGATGCACGGAAGAACAGTGTAGTTTATCAACACGGAAGTTAGATGGGTTATATAAGCATAACCCTAATCTAGATTCGAGGCCAGTCTGTTAAGGTGTTGGGCCGGTAGCTAGGCCAGTCTGTTAAAGTGTGGGGCCGGAAAGCTAGGCCAATTAGCTAGGGACGTTTAGCCGGGACTTGGCCAAGTGTTGTGATTGAGAAACTGAGGGTTGGAAGCTGGACAACACGAGACAAGTCATCACTACGAGAAGTCTACACGAGATAGAAGGACGAAACCGGTTCTGCAATAGAACGAGATTTGAGTGAGTCACAGAATACTTAGTCTATTAATATCACATTAAGTTTGGAGTCAAAAGTTTAACGGGAAAGTTTAATTAAAGTAAATTCAGTAGCTTTGCTTACCGAGTTCTTGTTTCAGTCTGTCATACGAAAGTAGTATCTAGTAAAGGAAATGTATGTAGATCATAGGTGTAGGATAATGTATCAAACCATATTATGTTTATGTTAGTGCATTGTACAAATAAATATAGAGAGATAAGTTTTGCCACTGAACCACTGGAATGCATTGTTATTGATCTGTCTCTTTGTTATTAACATATTAACCTAGTGTTTGAACCCGGGTAATAAGGGTAGTTATTTCAACCCCTAACAGGCTACACCACCTCTCGCTCTCTCTTCTGTAACAAAATCTGACCTGAAGACGGAATACCCTCTTAAATTTAAAGAATGGGTATTATGGAGATGTGTCTCCTGGAGACAAACGAATAGAGGAGACGTGCCTCGCACGAGAACATTCAGATCTTTCCAAGTGACTCCTAACACCATTTAAATTCCACTGAACCACATTCATATTTGGGATCGTGGACATAGATAATAAATAAATATATTTCAACAGTACATATTATATATTAAGATAAATATAATAATATACTAATTTAAATAAATAAATATTAGAAGGGACATGGTCCCTTTGTAACCTTTTCGTATTCCTGTCCTGTAGTGACAGGAAGGTTGTTTAATTGTATGTCCTTGTCCACGTCCATAGTTCCCTCACACGTCTTGGAAGATGTTGAGGGTGTGGAGAAGGGCAAGGATCAGGGTTTTTAGGTGAGTTTTTAGGAGGATTTGTAAGGGAACCTCCTTTTAGGTTTTCTTTTTTATTATTTTTGACATTGAGATTTTTGCATTTATAGCAACAGGTTTCTTTCCTGGACCGCGTCCAGAATTTCTTCCTGTTACTACAGTAGGACAAGTATAGGATTTAAAAAAAATTGCTTTACCCCAGATCCTGGAGTAATTTTCTTTTTTATCACGTTTTTTTTCCTGAGTCCTAGTTCTCAGATCAAGAGCAGAGAAAAATGGTCTTATTTCTGCTTCTGAAACTGAGAAACTAGAGGATGGAAGAACGAAATTTGAAGGAAGATCAGAGACTGAAACAGAAGAAGGAGCGGAAGGAGACACTTTAAAAAATAGGGCGACTAGATGAGCTACCTAGCTAATTCTCCACAATTTGCGCATGGAGTGTTGCTCTTGTTTGAAACGACTGCAGCAAATGATTTGCCTTCCAGAGTAGGCCTAGAGGTTTTATAAATTTTTTTGGCGGAGTTAAATGATATTTTTTCCTTAGCCATAATGGTAAGGACTGCTTTTTCTTCTTTAAACTTTTCACAGTTGAAGGACCGTGCATGATGATCGCCGCCACAGTTGGAACACTTGGCGTCATCATTGCAGCCCTCACTATTATGACCTTTTTTACCACATTGACCGCATGTTTCTTCCTTGGTGCAAGTAGAACTCACGTGTCCAAACGCTTGACACTTAAAACATCGAGGGTTTGGGACGTAAGCTCTAACAGAAAGACGGTAAAAACCTGCATAGATATACTCTGACAATGTGGGAGTGCCAAAGGTTAGAATCAAAGAAGCAGTGGCTTTTTTCCTCTCCATTTTCATTGCACATTATGTGAGTGACTTCAAGAACTGACTGGCTAGCTAATTCGCTCTTTATTTCTTCCAAACTAATGGGGATCAAGTCTCTACAGGTAATAACACTTTTTGAATAATTCAAAGATCTGTGAGGTTCTACACATACCTTGACTTTGTCATAAAAGGAAGTCATCTTTAACAGCGACAAACTTTGTTCTCGCTGTTAGTTTTAACTAAAATGGTGCCATTCTGTAATTTCCTAATGAAAAGTACAGGGCCCGCTGTTCCAGTAATTGCTTTGTTAATTACAAAGGGCGATTCCTTTGATAAATCTGAATCCTTTTCGGCATTGAAAAAAACTAAAAATTTGGGAGCTGGCAACTCTGATGGTAGTTGAGAAGCCCTCTCCTTTGTCTTCTTAAGCAATTCTTTATTTATAGACTCATCAGACGAATCTGAATGAGATCTCTTTGTTCCTAAATCTTTTTTGACGGTTTGTTTGATAGGTGTGTTTGTCCAGCGCATCATGTTAGGCGGAATCGGGCGAGCTTGGTAAGGGCGTGCCCATCAGATCTTATTGCGATCACTTCCGAACCCCCAGTTCCGTGAGGATCCAGAGTTCTCTTTAGCCAGTCTGAATGGACATCAGTCTGGAACCCGAAACTACTGTGAGGAAGAATCCGTCTTTCTTCAACACCGCAAACACTTCCTGACCAAGAACCGAAGTGGCTGGCCCCAGAACAGAAACCACGCATACGTCTCGGCAGAGCAAGCTCACATCAGCCTTGCCAAACCAGAGGTTGTCAAGACTCTGGCATGTTCAGCACTCCCAACGCGCAATGGCTCTGCACAGTCAAAATTCCTAAAAGAAGGTGAGAATTGGAATGTTGTATTGTTTAATGTGTGTGTTTATGTGATTGGATGGATGTTTTGTAAGTGTTAAATGTGTTGGAAGTTGTTTGACTCGGGTACCGCGAGTGCCGCCAAACCCCTCTTAGTAGGTGCAGCTAGTCTGCACCCCCCGTGCGGGGAAGCCAAGCATATAACAGTAGATCTCTGGTAGATAGATAACTGTTATATCTCTATCGCTGTTATACTATTTTAAATTAAACCTACTTTGATTTTCCCTGCTATTTCTTTACGAAGGCCATCTAGTTCCAGCATCAATAGTTCATTGTTTTCAGACTTGCTAGCCTAAGAAAAAAAAAATATTCATTACAAAATAAATACATAAAACGGAATTGATTATTTCTTATCAATTTGACTATGTTTCATAGATAAACGGAAATAATGGTACAACATGTTCTACAGATCATTTTTGTTTTTTAAAGGCGAAAAACCTAGGTGGTTATCATCGCCTGGATAATGAGGAGCATTCGTATAATGCTCATACTATCACACAAAGGTATAAAATTAAACTTTTAATTTACACACACTACAGACACTACACGATAAAATAACAACGATAACAACAATAATTACAAAATAACAACTTGTCACAGGGCTGTAAAGGGCCCTGTTACATAACAATGAATAAAACTCTAATTAAAATAACAAGTAATAAATCTAAACATGGTATTTAAGTTTTGTAAGTAAATGTATATTGTTTTCAAATTTTTCCCATTACATTCAACCGATGGAGGAATGCTAACACCATATTAATGGTTTGGGAGTCATCACCCAGCATCCTCTGAATGCAATTTGGTAGGCAAAACCTCTTCCGAACATATTTCAGCTTTTCACAATCTAAAAGTAGATGTTTAATTGAAAGGAGATTTAAGCAGTAAGGACAAAGCGGTATATCCCCCCGACGCATCGGAAACCCGTGGGTTAACCCAGAATGGCCAATGCGTAGGCGAGAAACCACCACTTCCTCTCGACGGATTTAGCGGTTTGACGATATCCATGGCCGAACAGTATCTTTAATTTGGCGGAGTTTATTTCCTTGTACTGCTACCCACTCTTCTTCCCTCCACTCTGTCTAAACAGGGCTTGTTTTAAAGAGGACTTAAAGTCGGACGACATTACTCTACTCACGCTAGGCTGTAAGGAAGTGGCTTCCTTAGCAGCTAGGTCTGCTTTAGTGTTTCCATGTATACCGGCGTGACCCGGAACCCAGCAAAACGACACTCCCACGCCCCGTAGCCAAAGTCTGTGTATAGAGCACAGAATATCTTTGACCAAAGGGTTAAGAGAGTACATATCTTGAATGGACTCAAGTGCACTTCTTGAGTCTGAACATATAAGAAGGTGCACCGGTGTTGCTAGTACAATATTGAGTGCCTTGAGTATTGCAAAAAGTTCGGCTGTATATATAGAAGAAGAAGATGGTAACCCGTAAGTGAAGCTGTTTCCTGACAGAACAAATGCGCATCCGACTCCATTGTCCAGTTTAGAACCATCAGAGAATATAATATGACTTGATTGGTAGAGTTTACATATGGATATAAATTCCTAACAGTAAACATCATCGGGTGTAGTTTGTTTTAGATATCTAGACAGTGAGAGATCAATATGAGGCTTTCTAATTAACCATGGAGCGACAAAACATAGTGTATTTTCATATATAGAAGTTAGTGCTACACCAAGATTATTGAGGATACAGTTAGCTCTGATCCCATAGGGAGCAGTAGATTGTTTACGAAATTCGTACTGGGCAAATAATGGGTTGTTAAAAATAATATCATATGAAGGGTGTAAAGGTTTGGAGCGCATATTACACATATATGACAATTGTAGCCGTTGTCTTCGTCGCGTGAGCGATGGCTCACCCGTTTCAACTAGCAGACTACTAATGGGACTAGAACGAAAAGCTCCGGATGCTAGACGGAGAGCAGTGTTATGAACGGATTCAATCTTTTTAACAACCGATAACCTAGCTGACGAATAGACTATGGACCCATAGTCAATTCGTGATCGAATAAGATCTCGGTAAAAACGCAGCATGCAGGTTCTATCGGCTCCCCAATGAGAACCGCTTAAAACCCGTAACATATCTAAGATCTTGATGCAGCGTGATTTTAAATTTGTCACATGCGAGTTCCAAGAGAGTCTATGGTCGAATATAAGACCTAGAAATGTGACAGTGATATCGGAGTGAAGTTGAGTTCCGTTTAGGTATAAAATGGGACTAAAATGTTGTCTGCGACGAGTAAAAGCGATGCATCTAGTTTTAGCAGCGGAAAACTTAAATCCTGTCTGATTTGACCATGTTTGTAATTTGTAGATCGTTAATTGCAGTGTTCTTTCTGCGGTTGCCGTGTTTCTTGTTGCAACGTAAATGGCAAAATCATCAACAAAAAGAGAACAGTGGACAAGTAATCGGACATTAGCAGTGATGCTATTAATAGCAACTGCAAATAATAATAATAAGTACGCTGCCTTGAGGGACACCATTCTCTAAATAAAATCGATCTGATAAGGTGGATCCAAGATGCACCCTAAAATATCGATTAGACAGGAAATGTTTAATAAATACTAGGATTCTCCCATCAATACCCCAAGATTGTAATATATTTAGAATTCCTCTTCTCCAAGCCGTATCATATGCCTTTCCAAGATCGAAAAACACTGCAACGAGTGTCTGACGAAGAAGAAAGGCATTTTGAATGGCCGACTCTAACAAAACCAGCTGATCGATAGATTATCTTCCCTGTCGAAACCACACTGTTCTTTACGGATCAGTTGGTTACTTTCAAGGTACCATACAAGTCGCCGATTGACCATCTTCTCCACCAGTTTACATAGAACGCTGGTGAGAGAGATAGGACGATAGCTACTTGAATCAGTTTTGTCTTTCCCCGGTTTTAATAGAGGAATTACTGTGGCCTCCAACCAAGAATCAGGGAAGATATGCTCATCCCATATACGACTGTATATTTGGAGAAGAGCTGTTCTACCCGACTCTGGAAGGTGTTTAATCATAGAATATACAATACTATCAGGTCCGGGAGCTGAATCCGTAGCCGACAATAAGGCAGATTCCAATTCATCCATTGTAAATGGGTCATTCAACGGAGAATCCTGTGATATGCCTATAGTGAATGGCATGGCCTCTTGAGCAGCTTTATAAGTGCGAAAAGCATCATAATACATGGCAGTTGAAGAGAACCTAGAAAAGGATGAGCAAAAATGCTTACAATTTTATGGCTGTCTGTAGTCAATATCCCATCCTGCTGCATCAGTCCCACCAAAGGTGCAGAGGAAACATGGCCACACACAGAACGTAGCTTCTTCCAAACTGTTGATGAGGGAGTCGTTCTGGTTATTGTACCGATATAATGGGTCCAAGAATCTTTCCTGCTCTGCCTGAATACTCTGCGAGCTTTGGCTCGCAAGATTTTATAATTTTCTAGATTTTCTCCTGTCGGTATTCGATTAAAGGTTCTTAATGCTTTTCTTCGTAAGCGCAGAGCTTCTTTACATTTGTCATTCCACCAAGGAACTGGTGGACGTTTTGGTCGTGATGAAGATTTGGTATAGTATTTTCTGCTGCTGAAATAATGGAATCTGTAAATATATCAACTGATTCATTTATAGAAATATGTTGATTATTTTCTGGCAATGCAAATTGATTTGTAAAATCATTCCAGAAGGCTTTATTTATTATACATTGAGGTGTTCGGTTGTTCAGAAAAGAGGAGTCATTGAAGGAAATTTTTATAGGGGCATAGTCGCTGCCATACAAATCTGACATCACTGTCCACTCAAATCTTGTAGCTATCGAAGGACTACAAAATGACAAGTCTACGACCGTCCAACCTCCTGTCGAAGCTGTTAAGTGTGTTAACGATCCATCATTAAGTAAAAACAAACCTAAATCGGATTGTATCCTCTCTATGTGGATACCCCTTGGGTTGCAGGTTGAGGATCCCCACGAATAGTGATGTGCATTGAAATCGCCAAGCAAAAGAATCGGAGCAGGTAATTGATATATTAAATCTATCAAGTCGTTTGATTGGACGGTATAGCTTGGTGGCAGGTATAGGCTGCATATCGTTAGTTTTATCGGAAAAGCGACTCGAATTGCTACTGCTTGTAATGGTGTATCCAGATTTACAGGGACACCTTCCACAGAGTTGTGAGCAAGTATGGCTATGACAAGTCTTGCTCTCTCCTCTGTAACAAAATCTGACCTAAAAACGGAATACCCTCTTAAATGTAGAGAATGGGTATTATGAAAATGTGTCTCCTGGAGACAAACGAATAGAGGTGACATGTCTCGCACAAGAACTTTCAGATCTTCCATGTGACTCTTAACACCGTTTAAATTCCACTGAACCACATTCACATTTGGGATCGTGGACATAGATAATTAATGAATATATTTTGACGGTATATATTATATATTGAGATAAGTATATAATATTCACATTAAAATAATTAAATATTAGAAGGGACATGGTCCCTTAGTAACCTTTTCATTTTCCTGTCCAGTAGTGACAGGATGGTTTTTTTGTTGAGTGTCCTTGTCCACTTCCATAGTTCCCTCACACATCTTGGAAGATGTTGAGGGTGGAGGACATGGAACGGGGATTTTTAGAGGATTTGTAGGGGAACCTCCTTTTTTATTTTATTTTTTACTACTTTTTACATTTTTTATGCTTTTACTTTTTACTTTTTATAGCAACAGGTTTCTTTCCTGGAACGGGTCCAGAACTTCTTCCTGTTACTACAGAAGGACAAGCATAGGATTTCTTAAAAAATTTCTTTACCCAAGATACTGGAGTAATTTTCTTTTTTATAATGGTTTTTTCCTGCGTCTTTGTTCTCAGATCAAGAGCATTGATAGATGGTTCTATTTCTGCTTGTGATACTGAGAAACTAGAGGACGGAAAAACAGAATTTGAATCAACTAAAGCAGCAGCGGGAGCGGAAGGAGAAACGTTTGAGAATAGAGCGACTAGCTGAGCAACTTGGTCAGTCAAGATTTTGACTGTCTTAGCCAACTCTCCACAGTTTGTGCATGGAGTGTAGCTTTTGTTTGAAACAACAGCAGCAAATGATTTGCCTTCTAGAGCAGGCCTAGAGGTTTTATATAATTTCTTTGCGGCATTAAAAGATATTTTATCCTTAGCCATAATAGTAAGAATTGCTTTTTCTTCTTTAAACTTTTCACAGTTAAAAGACCGTGCAGGATGATCGCCGCCACAGTTGGGACACTTGGCGTCATCATTGCAGCCCTCACTATTATGACCTTTTTTGCCGCATTGACCGCATGTTTCTTGCTTTGTGCAAGTAGAACTCACGTGTCCAAACCCTTGACACTTAAACCAACGTCGAGGGTTTGGGACGTAAGGTCTAATAGAAAGGCGGTAGAAACCTGCATAAATATACTCTGGCAATGTGGGTGAACCAAATGTTAGAATTAAAGAAGCCGTGGCTTTTTTCTCTCCATTTTCATTACGCATTATGCGGGTGACTTGAAGAACTGACTGGTTTGCTACTTCGCTTTTTATTTCCTCCAAACTAATGGGGATCAAGTCTCTACAGGTAATGACACCTTTTGAATAGTTCAAGGATCTGTGAGGTTCTACAGATACCTTGACTTTGTCATAAAAAGAAGTCATCTTTAACAG
Source organism: Philaenus spumarius (assembly GCA_018207615.1). NCBI lineage: Eukaryota > Metazoa > Arthropoda > Insecta > Hemiptera > Aphrophoridae > Philaenus > Philaenus spumarius. The sequence continues at coordinate 93,152 of JAGFPH010003722.1, forward strand.
CGACAAACTTTGTTTCCTGCTGTTAGTTTCAACTAAAATGGTGCCATTCTGTAATTTCCTAATGGAAAGTGAAGGGCCCGCTGTTCCAGTAATTGCTTTGTTGATTACAAAGGGCGATACCTGCAGCAGATAACGTATTACTCTGTTGGTGTAACTTCACTGCTCGTAAATGTTGCAGTGTAGCTAAACAAAAAACTATAAATGATTTCTTTAAATAGTAAGTTTCTATTTTTGTACTGCAGATAAAATTACGTTAGTACTTCAGCGTTCAATACAAAATACTGTATATTTAATAAAACTTCATGTATATTTAATAGAAATATCGGGACTCTACTCTACTGTATACATATTTTTCAACTGCATAATACAGAACAATTTTAAAAGTTCAATTACTTCAAAACAAGAGTTTTAGGTACAAGTCTGTATATATTTTTACTCAAACCTGTATATTAAGGGATTTGTCTGATATTACCAATTCAAACAGTATTATTTGAATTTTTCTACAAAGAAAAAGCTTTAATTTTCTTTTAAAAAAACTGGCCAAAATAAAAAATGCCTTATCTGTGGTTATTGGTGCCAACAATATTCATAACTATTTTATGGAAGTCTGATCTTAGTTTTAGAAATATTTTATACCTGTTTATTGAATAATTTTTTGATATTTTAGATATAAAAAAAACTTAAATTGTGTTGTTACCTGAATTTTAGATTCCAGTTTTTTTATAATTTCATTTTTACCTTCTACTTGGTCGATTAAACCTTTTTGATTTATTTCTACCTTGGCAAGTGTTTCTTCCTATAAATGAAGAAATAATAGTAAAGCTGAAAGAACATGTTTGTGTTTCAATACAGAATAGCTCATTAGCCTAAATGTTTACGTGATAATCTTAGGTTAAAGATCTGATACTTTTCATGCAATTTTCCTGACTAAATATTAGTAAAGAAAGGCCATATTTTAGTTTGCAACTCATTATATCTTTAAGTGTACTTTAAGTGACTATGCAAATATACTCACCTAAGTATATTTTACTATTAAAGTAGGCTTATAAATAATATATTAAATTACAATTACTTTAACAATCAGGTTTGATGAATGTAAAATTTTAGTTTCCTTTATAGTCATTACACAAATTTTTGAGTAATTAGATTCAGATTAAAAAACTTAAGTATTTTGCATCATTACTCTACGTTAATCGGAAACTGTTTTTTAAAATTGCTAAACACAGGATGTTGTGTAACGGTATTCTTATGAACAAATTTAAATTTATATTTTTTTAACTACATTATTTGTAGCCAAAAATAGTTCTCATAATTATGTTTTATTTTTTTTTTCATTTTATGTTTTTTATTTTTTTTTAAAGTGACTAACGTTACAACAGTTGATCAAAATAACGCTACGAAGGATGAAGTTGAGGATGAAGCAACAAGGATGACGGGAGGAGACGACATGTCAGATGATGGAGATGGTTACCTCAACTGCTAAACAGAAACTGGGAGAATCGCTTATTCGTCAGCCCCGAAATACTTTCTATAAGAAATATAAAAAGCAAAGAGAAACTGTAACGAACCGGATGATTTGAATTTGTTTTTTGCTAGTGCCTGGAAGTCTACTCGGCACTGTTGAAATTTACACTAAATGGAGGATGAAAATGGAAATTTTGCAGATAAAACAAGGGCAGAGCACAGAGTGGCACTCTCAACTGCAGGGAATTCCTACACCTATGTACGGCTCCTTATCTCCCCCATCGGTTCTTCATCGCGTTATACATCTACTCGCCTGCTTTCTCTGACACAGCTTCTCTTCTGCGTGGAAGCAGCGATATTCTGAACGCAAATATGACACAGTACAACTTTCATTACATACAAAGTCATGTATTTTTTAAATATTTTCTTTTTTTTAACTAACTCAGAAAAACATAAATTCATATTTGTATTTCTTAGTGATGAATCTTAAATATTCACAATGATTGAATGAAACCCCGAACCACAAATAGAAGGAACAAAAAACAATAACAAACAATTTAATGAAAAGTTGTTTTAATGTACTACCCTAATGCACTTTCAATGACATAGTCATCATCCTCAGAGGGTTTTAACACTACTGAACTAAACTAGTCTATCAATAAATTAAACAGGTACAATACCTGCTTTTTTGTATTGTACCTATTTAATTTATTGATCAAATTTTCCAATCCTTGGGCTAACATGTTGAAATTGAAAAAAAATAAATAAATAAACTTGTCTAGGGTATACTCTGTCCTCCCCACTCCTCACCGTTAACACCTAGTCACCAGAAAGTTGGACATGTTCATCTTTTGGAGCAACTCCCCGGTGGCCAACCTTGAGAGTCATGTGATGTAGTCGAAGGGTAAAGTAGCGCTGGTAAGTTGCCATGCATGACGGGGAGGAGGGGATGCCAGTGACAGTATCATTGGGCTCACTGTCAGTCAGTCAGTGTTGTTGTTCTTGGTTAGTTTTGTCCTGTGTTTATTTGTAGTGACCATTTAATTTTAGTAGTTACAAATTGAACGATGGCAGACGTATTAAAGTGGAATAGTGAACAGTTCATTACTTTCCTAAACATATAGTGTAAGTACCAGTCTTTGTGGGACATAACGTCAACAAAATACTTGAAACGGGATTCAAAAAAGCTTGCATTTTAAGAGTTATTTTCGGATCTAAACCTTGCTGGTCTGACAACTAATGAAGATAATTTGATAATTGAATTCCTTCTAAAAACTCTCACTGTGGTGAAGAAATCACTTGAGAATCTGTCAACATTGCAATACTGCGAGCCATTGAAGGAGGCACAGCTCACAGGATTTGAGAAAAGGTAAATAGATATCCAAAACAATTTTAAATTAGTACTATATATCCGAGTGATTATGCAGTTTATTTATTTCACCTCAAATATTCTGGTGGTACACCGAAACTTACAGTAACAATGTATAAATGTTAATACAATTAATTTGAAGATATATATAATTAAACATTCCTTACAATACGTTTACATGTGTATTTAATTTGTCATCAGACTTTCGAACTACTTCAATGAACCTGAGTACAGGATTAGTACTTACCTTGTTCCTCCATTCAAGTTCGACTGGATTAAACCTGCTGAGAGAGGGCAGAGTAGGAAGTAGTACTAAAGAAGAAAGCACAAATCTCTACAACTAGCTCCAATATCAACAACACCTAATCAAGCTCAGAAGAAACCCAGTAAGATAGACTCATTTTTTTCAACTGTTATCAAACCATTTGATACAACAAATACACAAGAAGCGTCTTCCATCGCAGAAGCAGAACTAGTTAGCTATTTGCATGAGAAAAAAGAAGTCAGTCAGTTGTCCCCAATGATACAAAAAACTGTTTGTGAGGTACAGCACTAGTGTGCCTTCTCAGCCCATTGTGAAAGAATGTTTAGTGCTGCTGGCCTCCTCTTTTCAGATAGGCGAAGGAGGATGTCAGACAAAAAATTTTAAATGCAGTTGCTCCTAAAACTTAATAAGTATTTTAATTAGTAATTTCACTGTATTTGTAACTTTGACTGAGTAGTTCTTGCATTCATTATATTTTTAATTTGAATGATTGTTATGTTATGTTACTCTAACTGTGATTTTATTACTATATATCAGACTGATTTGTAATATTACCTATGTTTTAAATCAAATATCTTCGATAATTTTTTAGTGTTATTTTGACTGGAAACCTTATGTTGTATTTTAACTTTTAACTTTAATCAGTTAATTTGGTATTCTTATGAAAAAATGTATAGTTTTTAAATAGAAAATTTGTAGCCAAAAATAGTTCTCATAATTGTTTTATTTTTCATTTTATTTTTTAAAATTTGTTTCAGGAGTGACTAACATTACAACAATTGATCAAAATAACGCTAAGGAGGATGAATTTGCGGATGAAGCAAACAAGATAACGGGAGGAGACGACTTGTCAGATGATGGAGATGGGGATGTCTCTCCTACCTCAATGGCTAAACAGAAACTGGGAGAATCGCTTATCCATCAGCCCCGAAATATAGACAAAGTTTTGGAACTTTCTACAAGAAAAACAAAAAGCAAAGAGAAACTGTAATGAACCGGATGATTTGAATTTGTTTTTTGCTAGTGCCTGCAAGTCTACTCGGCACTAAATGGAAATTTACACTAAATGGAGGGTGAAAATGGAAATTTTGCAGATAATAACAAGGACAGAGCAAGAGTGGCTCTCTCAACTGCAGGGAACTCTAACATCTATGGACGGCTCCTTATCTCCCGCACAGATTTTTCATCGCATGATACATCTACACCGTCGCCTGCTTTCTCTGACACAGCTTCTCTTCTGCGTGGAAGCAGCGATATTCTGAACGCAAATATGACACAGTACAACTTTCATTAAATACAAAGTCACGTTTTTTTTTATATTTTCTTTTGTTTAAAATTAACTCAGAAAAGCATAAATTCATATTTGTATTTCTTAGTGAAGAACTTTAATATGGCGAAAAATCAAAAATATCGACAAATGTTGTCCTACATAGTTTTCTTTTACTTGTAAGGATATCGATGGATAGACATTAGTTTACTAAGTGTAATTATAGTTAATCTCATCAATATTATCAATATTACTTCAATTAACTTTCAAAAAAAAGTTCCGTAAATTATTACAGTTCGTTTTCGTCAGGTCGGTAACACGTCCCAAACTGATTTTTTTCATAAACTGAACTTCCTACTGCCATAATAATGTAGGCATGCACATTAAAACATATGAAACTACTCAAAAATTATTCATTTGAAATAACATTACTGTTTAAAATATTATTATAACGCCCGAACGTTCCATCCACGGCTCTACGTTTTGTCCGAAAATTTGTAAGTCATGTCGGAAACGCTTGCAATAGTTCATCTGCTTGCCACTAGAGTGCAGCAAGCCACATCGTTCCGCCATTATTTTGCAGTGTTTTTGTTGTGTTCACGATGGATAGAGGTAAGTTTGTTTTAGATGTAATAACTTTTGGATTATTATGGGTTTTATGATTTACATTCAGGACGTATATTAATTGCATGTATAGTCGGTAACAGAACTATCTAAACTAAGTGTGATCTTAGGCTATATCCCAAAATATTTTAATAAATTACCGGTAGGAAGGTTTCAATCTAGTAACAATCCGTTTCAGTCTAGTAAAAAGGCAGCCATCTTGGGCGAGCTACCAACCACCAATATAAAATTTCCCAATCAGGTCGGTAACGGTATTATTCTCATGTCGGTAACAACTTTGTTTACGTTAATATTGAAACTGTTGATGTAGTAAATAATATTAAAATTCCTAAATCAAGCGTTTCTTTCTAGGTCCTTCCATAAAAATAAAATTGAAGACTAGAGAAGAAAAAAATGTCAAGAAAAAACTTTAAAAAAATAGGAAGGTTACAGAAAATAAAAATAACATAAGAGAACGTGTTCGCCGACATCGTTCTAAGATGACAGAGGAACAACTTGAATTAAAAAGAGCAAAGGATAGAGAGTACAGAAAAAAGAAAAGGGAAAAAGAAATTCCATTTGAAAACAGATCAGAAAAAAATAAGACGATTATCCGTTCTCAGTGAAGAAAATGGTCTCAAACCTATAGGATTAAGCAGAAAGTCCAAAGAGATATACAGGAATATGCTCACCAAAATTCACCTCCATGTTCGCCTGGCGATATGTAACTTTCTTTGGTACAAAAATTTAATTTACTGAATCTATCTTATATAAGAAGTCGACCAAAAAATCAAAAATTCTAAAAAACACTCTAGACTTCTGATTTTATAAAAATTTTCTAACACCAGAATGATGCTAGACTACACTTTAATTCTACTTAATTTTAATATTTAATTTTAATAAGGGTAACAGGTTCTAATTGTTTAGTAGTACTTTGGAAGGCATAAGGATGTAACAAACTTAACTCAAGAGACATCATGATAGTGGTATACTTTGGTCTATTTACACATATTTATTTTAAAATTACACATTATGAAATTATACATACACCTCATATTATTTCAATATTAATCTAAAATTCTAAAAGTTATAGACGCTTTAAAATTTATTTATTTGCAAAATCAATTTTTTAAATATGGCTTGTAAGCTAGGGTCTAATCTATTTTCTTTATATCTCATGAGATTTTAAATTTATATGAAATCTGAAGCTACTCGAATTTAAAGACATGTCTGAATTCTTTAGATAGTATACAAAGTTAGTAATACTTGCTCATTGTTCCTGTATTAGGCACATTACACTCATTTCGCGCACAACCGTTATACACGCCTCATGGCGACGATTCTTAAACAGTTAATATCGTCCAAAGTACATGTTGGATATTGAAGTCATTTGGTACTCACGTTTCCCGAATGTATATATAAACTTTTTATGTAACTTACGTTACTTAACTCGTAAGATACTTCACTTAAAACCACATTTTCTGCAGAGCTATGTCACTGTCCTTTACATTTACATCAAGCCATCTTGTAGTTGTAGAGTCTTTCCGGATGCATGTAAACTCTCCGTTTCCGTAAAAGATGAGATTAGGGGAGGCTAGTCACAATGGACTCGTCCACTTCGCCTTGTATATCTTATAATCACATATACTTTTAATGTTTACATATTTGCACTTTTTATTGTTCTGAGTTTCTTATTGTTTCTTATTTTTTATAATTGTTTTCAGACACGGCTTTCGTCGTATGCCAGCTTTTGTATTACTTTACTATTAATATTTTTAACACTGTACATTTTATATTATATAACTGTATTTTACATCTATGATTCTACTATGCCTGTTATTTTATGAAGTTATGTTATATGCCATGTTATATTATTCTATTGTATTATTATTTATATGAAATAAAAATGCGTCTTGTTTTAATATGATTTGCTTTGTTTCTTTTAGTTACATTTTAATTAGCGTCTTGTTTTAGTGTATTTTGTATACTATATGACATTTCCTCAAATGTCATATAATATTTGTATTTTATATTTTGCCAAAAAGGTGACATGTCACAAAACCCCCTTGTACATGAAACAAATTCCATGGAATTTCTCTTCATGTACAACCACCAAGACAGGACGTATTTTTGGCAAAATCCCAGACCTGCACAAAAAAATTTATGTTACATTTCAAAAGAAATTTCTTAAAGATTATTTATCATTCGTACTCGCATACCACTAAATTAAACATTCTCATTTGAAAAATTTAACTCAAATCAAAATCAAATCTTAAAATTATTGAAAAATTTACTTTAATTTAGATTGAAGTTCACATGAACTAATCTAAAAACAAATCAAACAAGTTTAAATCTTAACATCCTAACATAATCAAAATTGAAATTGTGAATTACTAACACTTGAAAAAATAAAAAAAATTATCAATTGCATTTAGCTAAGTCCTTCATTACCATTAATACATTCAAGATTCTACACTTGAAATTGTAAATTCAACACTTGAATTTATTTTTAATCATTGCCTTTGGCAAAGTCCTTCATTATCATTAATACATTCAAGATTCTACACTTGAAATTGTAAATTCAACACTTGAATTTATTTTTAATCATTGCCTTTGGCAAAGTCCTCGACTATTTTAGTCATCACTTAACATGTCACGTCCAGTTTACATTTGTTAAATTAAACCATTAAAATTCAACATTATTAAAATCAAGGAGAAAAAAAATCACATTTACATTATTTACAAATTACATATTACAAAAATTATATCATTTTCAAATCATTCACATTCATACCTTCCTTCAAATACCTGGATGATCCAGTTTGTATTCAATTTACCATTTTGCAACTATCCTTTCAACCTGATTGTATTTCTCTTCAAATATCAATTTTCAAAAAATTATCGTTTACTTTGTTATACAAAAAATATCTTAAAAAAAATTTATAAAAATTAAATTTATTACTTTTACCTTTTTTCTTTTCAATTAAATTCTTCTTAATAATCACCATTAACTTCCTTTAAAAAAATCTCCAATATACCAGCAAATAAACACCAACATTTTACCGTACTACCTGTATAGCTCATTCCAATACTTAGACTTTCTCTTATTACCATTCAAAAAACATAACCTCCAAATCTTCAACATACCAACAATTCACTTAGAATTCACCTTTGTAAAAATTAACATCATCATTAAAAAATCTCCAACATTTCTTCTTAAAAAACACAACTTCATCTCCTCAAAAACTTTCAACATTATTACCATTAAAAAATCTCCTTCATTATTAAGAATTACATTGAAATTCATCATTTATCACGTTAAACATCATATTACTTCATCATTACTTTCAACATCAAAGACATATTCTCATCAATTCATTATTACTTCCAAATCATTTCACATAAAAAAAAATATACTTGCTTCCAAATTACAATCACATTATTTACTATTCACATCATTATCTTAAATTTAATTATCTTGGATCATCCGTTTATTTTACCTTCCACATTCATACATCAATTTTTTCAAAAATAAATCACTATTCAATGGCATTAACCCCCTACCATTTTCTACTACCTTCAATTTATTTTGATAAATTTAAGTAATATTTTTTACCTTAATTACTAATTTGAGTAATTATATATACTAATTACTAATATTTACTAGTAATTCTGCTTGAAGAAATATAAAAAAACAAGCAGTACTTAACTACTGCGTTATTCTAATACAGAACTTATGTTATTTACAATTAATGCTTAGTAGCTGATTTTGTTGGTAGTGTGTATCACCGTCCACCACCCTATACTATGAAGGTTTATGACACCAATAAACATACATCCTTGATGTTCACTATGGTGAGTGAACACCAAGTACTTAACCATTATTTTTAAGGACGTTCTACCTTTAAATCACCAGATATAGCTTAACGTTGCTATCTCTTTGACCTACAACAGTGATACATTAAACTATACCTGGCTACACCATATCCAACTGGATTTTACAAATCATTCTTAATTCATGTAAGTTTATATATATTCATATATATTAACTAGATCAGTGGTCACCAATTAAGTTTCATAAAGGTCCGTTTTAAAGTCTTGCCGAGCTTCCGCGGTCTATTCAGGGGGAATCACCGGAAATTTTTTGAAAAATTAACAGTTTAACTACATTAATTTTAATCATTATTCAAATATTTGGGATAGTTATTACTCTGTATCTTTTTTGATATAATGTTCTTCAAATATATTGAAGTTTGATATTATGCCATTGATCGATTCAAATAAAAGCCATTATTTCAACCGGATTTGGCAATAAAAATTACTTTATTGTTTATATTAAGTATGTTTACTTATAAAATTGTCAAAACCAATTCTCGAATTTAGTTCTCGACTATATATATCTCTTTTGCTATTGAAATACCAAGATAAATTAAATTAAACGTTTTAATAGGCAAATAATTGGGTAAAATAATGCAAAAATATTAAATCAATAGCCTACTTTTTATTGAGAGTTGTATAATAAGGTACATATAACTCTAATAAAAAATCAAACTAGTTTAAAAAGTTAAAAAATCAGTGGAAAAAATGGCATGTTAAAAAAATTAACATATGTAAAATAAAAAGAAAAAATCACACATAAGTAGTTGAAATTACAAATAAACTGATTCAAAAGTTTACGATCAGTGAGAAAAATGACAAGTTTATTTTTAACAATCTTCTTAAAATTTGGAGTGTAGTTTGTGCAGCTGATTCTCATTAATGTGTCGAGATGGTCATCTGTGAGACGGGATCTATAACGATTTTTAATAAAAGTCATTCTTGAGAAAGCTGCTTCGCACACATATGTCGATCCAAACATAGTACACAGTTTGATAGCCAAAGTTTTTAATTCTGGATACTTTTTGTCATTGACATATTTGATCCAAAATTGGTCGCATTCAAGAGTGTCTTTTAGAAAAAATGTCTTTTAGAACAAAATCTTCCTGGAACTCGATAATTTCCATCTGCAGGGCAGTTTTGTTACTCTTGAAAATATCTGACGCTTCACTGGTCCACACACCATTAGGTTTAAGTGAAAAACTGTTGTTTAACAGTTGCATAACATTTACAATTTTGTTGAAATCTGTAAATCTTCTTTGAAATTCTAATTTAAGTTTATTCATGAACTCAGTGATGTCAATGTCCTCATTGCTCTCACAAACAGATTTAAGGAGTGGAAAGTACAGCAGTGCTCCACTGATATCTTCAGTGAAAAGGTCGATCTTTTTAGAAAAACTTCTGATTCCAGAGAAAAGTTCACACACAAGTTTTCCTTTTCCTTGCAGCTTGAGATTTAAGAAATTCATATGCCGAAATATGTCTGTTAAAAAAGCTATGGAAGCCACGTTTTCTCTAGTGTCGAGGAAGCCTAAATGCTCCTTTGCTACTTCTTGATCTCTACTTGAAAGAAATTCTTTAATGTCCTCCAATACTGCAAAAAATCGTTCTAACACCATGCCTTTGCTTAGTCATCTGACGTTGTTGTGGAAAAGCAAATCGTCAAACTGAGCATTGGTTTCTTCAAGAAATGATTTGAACTGGCGATGCTTGAGAGATGATTTCGAACGTAAAAAGTTGATTATTTTGATAACACCTTGCATTATACTCTGCAGATTTGGATTCAGAGTGCAACATAAGACACTTTGGTGAATGATGCAATGGTATGAAATTAAATTTACATTGCATTTAGGGTCACTGCTAAGTCTCTGAACTAAGCCTTTTCTGCATCCTAGCATTGCTGCTGCGCCGTCTGTGGTTACCGATATCACTTTTTTCATATCTATGCCAACTTTGTCGAAATAGCCCACTGAAGCCTTGTAAAGATCGTCTCCTGTAGTTGTTCCTGACATCGGCAAAATAGTCAGCAGTTCTTCATGAAATTGTTCATGGATGGTGTCAATATAACGCACAAAAATAATTAGCTGTGCTTTATCTGTGATGTCGCAGGATTCATCCAATGCCAAAGCGAAGCAACCCGTAGCGGCTAAGGTTTCTTTCTAAGTTTTGAAACTTTCCTCTCCTAAAACTTGAGTATTCCTCGAGCTTGAAGAAGGATAATTTAATATTTCGCAAAGTATCAACCACGTCATTTTTATTTTCGAACAACGTATTTCCTGAATCCAGCATGCACTCTTTTACTATATCAGCATCACTAAAAGGCTTCATATGTTTGGCGAGCGTCCAAGAAATTCGCAAAGAGGCCTCGGAACATTTTTCTTGCTTGGTCATGGACCGATTCATTATTTGTGTAGATGTAATGTAGTTTGAAAGTAAGCTCTGAATTTTAGTTTTACGGACATTACTTCCCAGGATATTTTTCTTCAAACGATTTATGTTTAGTCTCGTAATGTCGTTTAATATTCGAACTTTTAACAATAGCTACAGTTTGAGTGCATATTAAACATACCGGTACTGCTCCTACTCGGTTTGGCATGGTGAAGCAATAAAGTCTGTCCATTCAAGTTGAAACTGTCTATTTTCCGATTCAACTTTTCTTTTCTTCTTATCCATGGCAAGATAAGAAGGCACAAACCACTGCACTACACAAAACAACCCAAAATGTATAAACCGAACGTAAACAAGATCACAAGGAAGTCCGAAGAATACACGAAAACAAAACAAAGTGCGTAAGTGGTACTAGAATTCTCATTCCAGACCGAATGACGATCTGACCAAAGACAGTGAGTGACAGAGACAGTGAGACAGCGAATAGTGGTCAAGTGCGAGGGGAGGGGTAAGACGTTAAGGCTAGTCACCGACGTCTACCCCTACCTCCCGCAGCCTATATAAGCGTTGTACATTGGAATAACTTCCTCCCTTCTAATTTGGTTACACTGCTGGTGTTTATTTATTGTTTCGGTTGTTTTTTAATAATTTGATTTCATTTAGAGGGTTTCTTGTGGGTTTTTGTTTTAGGATTTATTTTAAGTTTTTTTTTTGTTGATAGGTATGTCATCGCGGTCCACACAAAACTAGCCGGCGGTCCGCATCCGGACCGCGGTCCGCCATTTGGTGACCACTGAACTAGATCATTAACCTTATTCATTTTACTTATGTCAACTAAGCACTGTCACAACTACTAAAATTACAATTTGCATCATCTCGAGTTTCCTCATTAAATCAGCTGTGGTTTGTAGTGTGATACCTTCTTAATTCAACCACGTTGTATGTTCCAACCAACTCTCCACTATCTATCTCTTCTAAAATGTACGCGTTCTCCATCTTTTTTCCAATTACCTTGAACGGCCCTCTGTATAATAGAAAGAATTTCTTTATCTCCTTCTTAAGACATGATGACAAGTAGTGATTCTTTACCAACACCAGATCTCCAATTTCATATTGGATTGGTTTAATATTTTTGTCATGTCTTTTCTTTCTTTGCTCAGCTTTATGCTTGAGATATTTCCTAGCCAGTATAATTTTCTCATCATATCCTAATTCTTCGTTGTCTGGCAATTCTACTAATTCTCTGTATATTCTAGGACATCTTTGTTTGTATGCTAATTCGTATGGAGTGAAATTTGTTGAATCATGAATTGAGTGATTCATGCACTTCTCTATGAATTCTACATAGTCTGGCCAATTTGTATGTTTATTGTGCACGTAGATTCGGAACATCTTTCCTAACTCTCTCATACATCTTTCACTTGGGTTACTCTGTGGATGATATACAGAAGTGTGTCTTACATGGATGCCTTCCCATCCTAACATCTCATACCATAAGCTAGATTGAAATTGACTACCATGATCACTTAAAATTACTTTTGGCTTTCCTACTTCAGTCATATAGTTCTGAGTTATTTTCTCAGCTAAAACTTTTGTTATTGCCCTTTTTACTGGGAATAATTTGACAAACTTAGTGAACACGTCCAAAACTACAAAGATATATTTAACGCCTCCCCTCCCCATGGGCAATTCTCCAAATAAATCTACTGCAATTAAGTCTAATGGTTGTTCTGGTATTACATTTACCATTCTTCCCTCTTGTTTTGTTGTACTAATTTTACTCTTTTGACATAGTTCACATCCCCTTAATTTTAATTTAATTATTTTTTCTAATTTCGGAAAGGCAAAAGTTTCTTTTAAAATACGATAACATTTGCTTGCGCCAATGTGACCATACCTCTCATGACAGTCATTGATTATACTACTCAACATTTTTTCTGGTATATAAATTTTATAGCTATCCAATTCATTAAATCTCTGAAAAAGTACATCTTTGTATATTCTGAAAAATTTCTTAAGTTTACTGTAATTTTAATCTTTATCTCTTAATTGTTCTAAAATTTTCTTACATTTTACATCAACTTTTCGTTCTTCAACTAAATTCTTAAATGATTTCTTAATTAACTTATCTTTAATTTTCCACTCTTTTTCTAATTTACTGTTGTATATTTTAAGCACACCTTCTTCATTTTTTCTTATCACTTCTGTGTCATTTATTCTTGATAACGCATCTGCTGCTATGTTTTCTTTCCCAGGACAATATTCTATTGTTAAGTTGTATTCCTGTAGATACAACATCCATCTTAGTAACCTTCCATGAGTCAATTTACAGTTTTTTAAGAACATGAGCGCCTTGTGGTCTGATTTTACTATTCTTCTGTTTCCTAAGATGTAACCTCTGAATTTTCTACAACCAAATATGATACTCAACAATTCTTTTTCAGTAATCGTGTATCTTAATTCAAATTCTTGTAAGCTTCTGCTTGCAAAGGCCACCACCATTTTATCATTATTTTCATCTATTTGGTATAGCACAACACCTAAAGCAATATCTGACGCATCTGTACTCATGTAGAATTCTTTACTAAAATTAGGATGTCTTAACATAACAGTTTTCAAAAATTCTTCTTTTATTTTCTTAAAAATAAATCTATCTCTTTCAGTCCAGACCCATTGTTTTTTCTGTCTGCCATTACCACCTAATAAATGCCGAAATTGTGCTGTCAACTCTGCATAACCTTCTCTAAATTTTCTGTAGTAGTTACACAGACCCAAAAAACTTTGAAGTTGTTTCAAGTTCCTTGGTTCTGGAAACGACTCTATTACTTTAATTTTTTCTTTGTCTGCTGTTATCCCCTGATTTGAAATTGTGTATCCTAAAAAATTTATTTCCCTTTTGCAAAAGCTAGATTTACTGAGTTTAATTGTAACATTGAACTGTCTCAAACGGTCAAAAAGTTTACTTAAATGTTCAATGTGTTCATCAAATGTCTTAGATGCTATGCAGACGTCGTCAACATAAATGATAGCAAATGATTGAACTTCTACTCCCATGACATGACTAAGTCCTTTTTTGAACATCGATGTGCTTATATTTAGTCCAAATGGCAATCTTTTAAATTGCAAGTTTCTCCCATTAAAAGTGAAAGCTACATATTTTCTAGACCCTTTGTCTAACCCAATCTGCCAAAACCCACTAACTAAATCTATGCTGCTAATATAATTTACCCCCTCAAATCTTTGTAAAAGTCATCAATGTTCTCAGGAGCTTCCCTGTCAGGTATAATTAATTTATTAACTTGTCTTGCGTCAAGACATAGTCTAACTGAGCCGTCCTTTTTTATGACGCAAACTAAAGGATTCGAATAAGGACTGCTTGAATTTTCTAAAATGTCATTTGCCATCATTCTTTCAATTTCGGTTCTTATTAAGTTAGTCTGTATAGTTTGTGTTTATGAGAGGTTTATAAGTGACAATAGTCTATAAGTGAAAGAATTAATAAGGACTTTCCTTATGTTTAGTAATAATTCAATCACAAATGTATTACACAAATCACAAAACAAAACACTTCATTGTTCAATTCACTACCGTATTCCGAAATTACTATCTAAAAAGTCGGTGTAAACTATTAATTCAAAATATTTTTTCTCAGCTTAATATACTTCAAACCTACAAGTATTATATATCACTGCGTTCAGAAAAACCTAAATTTTAAGAAAAAAATATAAATTTGAAATCTCTTCAACTTTTAATATATTGTTATTGTGAAGTTAGTGTACAGTATACTGTACAATTCAGTTAACTTTGTGTAAATATTTTAAATAAATCAAGACTGACGAGGTTAAAGATGCTAGTGTTACTTGTTCTTTATGGGACGAAACTGAGGGACATCGTAGAAGTGTAGAGGTGTAAACTTGCATGTTTACCTATCTAATGGCAAAATCAGATGTAAAGTATGTCAGAATGATGTCTGGCAACTGTGGAGGACATCAAAAGAATTGCAATTTTATTTGTATGTGCATGCATGCAATCAGAGTTCACCCATCTATAAATCAGATTGACCATCGATTCTTTGAACCCGGTCACAGTCACATGGAATTTGACTCAATTCATGCTAAAATTGAACAAAAAGTGAAAAACATTCCGATCTATACACCGGAAGGATGGTCTCAAGTTATTAGGACTGCTAGAAACAAACCTCGGCCATTTGATGTCTTTCCTTTGATCCATGATGAGTTTTTGGATTTTAACCCAAATAAGCTGAAACTAGAAGACCCAACCAATCCAGACAAAAGTAAAAATAGCCTATACAGTTCCAAAGTGGCCCTTGTCCACAAGTCTAAAACTAATATATGGCTAACCACAATTTACGAAATACACAGAGCCACATAGCACCTTGTTCTAACATATTTAAAACACTGAGTTTAAAATATTACATTTCCGTTACATTTGTAAGATTTTCTTCAATATTATTTAACTTTTTAGGTTGGTCAACCTTTTTTCTATCCAGTAATGTTTTTACCAAGTGTGCATACTTTCATTCCTTCTTATTGGTTATTTTAAGTGCTGAAACTCAGTCTTTTGAAGATTATTCAGTGAAGAAAGATGATTTAGTAACTTCTGCTGAAAAAGTTAAGGTTGATCCAACCCAAATCAGTGGAAGAAAAATCTTAAGCAAAAAGAACTGTATGCATCAAAACGTTTGCCTAAGAAGTCAACCTGTAACCACCAAGTAAAGAACAACTTTCATTGTCATGACTCC
>JAGFPH010003722.1:116518-138354 GCA_018207615.1 Philaenus spumarius
ATATTAAATGAACTATCGTTGGGTATCTGATACGGAATTGGATTAATTTACTTTTATTGTGAGTTATACTATATTTAAATTAAGTAATTGTAGCATACAAATATTCTTGTAGGATGTTCTGATAGCTCCTAATTCTGTTGTAATCATCAACTCCTATTTATAAAATACTATTAACAGAATTACTAGTTTGTAGATACTCAGATAATGTTTTTAATTGCCTAGTACTCAACCAACAGGTCGAGATTCGCCTGGCACTGTCAGACACGAGCAATAAGGCTCACTTTCGCACGCTCTCATCCGACGTAGGTCAAACTTCTAAATATAACGCGAGATGTATACAGCAAAGTAACTCATAAAAATAAATGTGAATTTGATAGCTTTGTTCACAGCTCTACAACTCTATACAATTCTAGCGTACATGAACCCTACAGACAACACGTTGACCAACATAATGAAATTTGCAAAAGATTTGGCGACTGTTAGGATTAATATGGTAGGATTAAGGATTAATAGTTTAGGATTTACTATCCCCAGACAAAGACACAGAAAGTAGGATAACATTGGGTAATACTGCCAAATGTTGTGAAATATCTGACAAGAGCAAAGCACACTTAAAGAGACATACTTGGACAAACTAGAAGACTATAAAAGGGTCACACTGACCTAGATACGGGGGGCCAGTGTTTTGGGAGACAGCTGAAGACTCTGTAGGACAGGGTCAGTTTGCTGTGAGTCAGCGGATGCTCTTCTGATCATGAATCGATCTTTGATTGGCCGTTCTGGAGAGGGTCCACAGGAATTCCAGTTGGAACGTACTGAGGGAGCATTAGCAGAGAAGGTAGGCAGATAGATTGTCCAATATTCATCGTTAAAGGATTAAAGAAATTTGATCGAGTCAGAAATAGTATTACATAAACATAGCTATTCTGGATGTTTCGTCTTGGGGTAGCATTGTCAAATTTATTAGCATTATAAAATTAGTTAGGCATTGTAGTTTGTTTTGGCAATTGCAAAAAGAATAGTGTTCTACCACTGAACCTCTCGAATATAAAATATAAGAATTGTAAGGTATATGAATTTCTGTTATTATAATCTGTGAATTAGTGACCCGTCATTTTGAACCCTGACACTTGGGCCTGTATTTCCATTCCTAGCATGACCAACCCTGTAAGACAAAGCATATATATTAATAGGTTTAAAATTTAAATGAAATGCTTTGAAAATCAAGAACTGCATCCAGGGGGCATTGTAGAGCTTAATACAAGCAGTACAATTGCAGTGGCTATTGAAAAGTTGATGAGGAACAGCCTGTCATTTACAGATGTACACGCATGTTCTAATGCTCAGTGTGATGAGAACAAAATAGTTGCACAGATTGCACTCCCTGTTAACGGATGTAAAGATCTACAGAGCTAGCTCAACAGCATTTATGAGCCTTCAACATACTAAGCTTCCGTTGGCAAGGTGAAAAGACAATGCAGTTAAAGCCATGAAGCAAATTGCTATTTCTTGAGTTCTATGACACTTCAACTGTCAGTTAGGAGAATGTTGGATAAGAAATTGAGGTAATTATTATTAAATATTATGATTATACTTGGGGATCCTTGTTAACCCTGGAACCGTACACCGAGGCACTAAGTGCTCCAGTTAATTTTCGTTTTGTTGTAGATTTGAGCTGGCAACACTCAGCGCTGCAGCGTCTGTCACTTTTATCCAAACTTGTCAGGCTTGCAGTTGCTTTGTTGAGGAACAGCCGTCATTTACAGATGTACATGCATGTTCTAATGCTCTGTATGACAGTGAAAATGAAGAAGATGATATTATGACAGACTTTTTTCACCTGATGCCTCAGAAGATGAGTATGTACCTAGTCCAAATGATTCAGAAGAAGATGATCCACAAACATCGCATCGGAGAAAAAGGATTAGGTGAAACGATGAGGCAGAAGATATTGAGGATTTGCCAGATAATCATGATGAAGTAGAATCGGATGAAGATGAAGTTGCACAAACGTTTCTGAAAAATGTAACTCAATTGAAAAAGAAACGACTTTGGGGGAAAAATAAATATCGCTGGGCAACAAAGCCTGCTAGAAAAGTCGGCAGAACACCTAGGAAAAATATAAAGCCTTTGCTAAAGCCTTGTCCAAAGGGAAAGTGCTAAGGGTGTAACAATCCTAAAACAATTATTTGACCTTTTTGTAGATGATGTCATTATAAATATGATAGTTATTTACACAAATAAAGAGATTGAAGTTCAAAGTTTGAAGTACAACAATCAAAGTTTTGGCTGAACCTGAACCAAGGAAAGGAAAGAAACTCAGTCCCGAGGTTGAGGAGTTAGTTGTAAATTTCTATCAAAAAGATGAGGAATCAAGAGTTTTTCCAGGAATAAAAGATGTAAGCTTAGGGGAAAAAATTATGAGAAGAAAAGATAAAATTTAAATAATCTAAATCAAATATTTGTGAGCTTCAAATGGGAATATCCTAAAATAAAAATAGGGTTCTTAAGTTTTGTACTCCTCGTCTCAAATGGTGTGTTCTGGCTGGTGCAAGTGGAACTAACTCTGTCTGTGTATGTACCATCCATCAAAATGTCATACTGCTAATAAATGAAGCACAACTAGAAGAGAGAGATCTACAAAATCAGCTTTTATGTGAAAATCCAATTCAAAACTGCATGTTTAGGCGATGTGAAAAATGTCCATCAAAAGACAATCTAACCACATTCTTACAAAGAAAAGTTTGAAAACTATGAAGAAGATAGAATCGATTACAAGCAGTGGCTTGCTACTGATAAGACGCAGATGGTAACACTTACATCAACTATTGATGAATTTGTTGATGAACTGACAACAAAAATAGAAAAATGAATTCCTCATTCTAACACTGCCAAGAGCCAGTCAAGCTGTTTTAAAAGCTTTAAAGACAATTAATTGTTTGTCAAATGTGGCTGTCATATCAATGGACTTCAGTGAAAATTACTCCTTTATGATACAAGATGAGGTTCAGGGATACCACTGGACCTCAGACTACTGTACTGTTCATCCAGTAATCATTAACATGTGTGTGGACCAGAAAAAAATAGTCTCATCCCATTGTGTCATTTCCGATGACTTAAATCATGATTTTTGTATGGTTTATAAGATTCAAGATACCCTGATACAATGTCTAAAAGAAAATTTTAATAACATTACAGATGTTCACTATTACAGTGACAGTTGTGCAGGACAATACAAAAATATACAACTTTATGAACCTTTCACTGCATGAACAAGACTTCAAAATTAAAGGCCAATGGTCCTTCTTCGCTACAAGCCATGGCAAAACAGAATGTGACAGTATTGGAGAAACTGTTAAACGGTTGGTACAAAAAGCAAGTCTTCAAAGGTCTCTTCAAGATCAAATACTGACTGCAACAACCTTTTATCAGTTTTGTGAATACAACATTTCAAAAATTAACTTCCACAAAAGATTCAGTAGATCTGATTCATTGCAAGCTTGAAAAACGTTTTGAAGATTTGAATACCCTTCCAGGTACAAAAAGTTTTCACAACTACAGACCCTTGGACCCCTGATCCTGACCAAAAAGAACTAAACAGGCAGGTAGACTTGTGGGTTCCAGATACTGTCAAACCCGGTCAAAACAAGGATGAGGCGGAACAGAGTATGGATTCACTCAGAAGTTCGTAGAATCACCTATCCATCCACGCGCAGGATTGGAAGATGATTGAGGCAATGGAGGATATTTCTTATCCGGCCTCGCCAGTGAAGACAGAAGAACCATCTGCCCACATACCTACAGAAGCCGAAACCCATGGAGCAGTGGAGGGTAGCACTGATCCGGCCCCGCCAGTGAGGACAACCGAACCTTCTACCCACATACCTACAGGTAACGCGAGGAGAAGGAAATACCACCCCAAAAGAAGACGAGTTTTCCTCCCTAACGGTCGCTATATCCGGGTAAGAAAGGACTGCCTGGGAGAGGATAAAATATAAACGTTTTGGGTTTCCCTTTAAAGAACAGATTTTATGTTACTTTATAAGTTATTTTGTTTTATAGAAGAAGTTATTTTATGAAAAATAGATGTATTTTTTTATTTAAAATTTTGTGTATTAAAAAAAAATAACACCAAGATGAGGGAAGAAAAAGTGTTTTTTTTTCTTTTTTCGCCCCGAAGAAATTAGGGAGTGTAATGGTAAATTTTTTGAAAACTAGGGCCAAGTATGAGGGAAACTGAATTCCCCGGCCTATGTGTTTGAAGCGAGAATGTAAGAAATTTCCCTGCCGTGCGGGAGAAAGGGAAAATCCCCCTGCCGTGCGGGAGAAAGGGAAAATCCCCACTTCTAGCGCATGCGCAGATGACGTACTGAGCTACGGAGATCGTTGCATTAACCAGAATACAGGTCTGTATATCTCCGACTCTTGTACAAGTAAGACCTCCTCTAGGCTAAACACACGGTGCGATACACCTTATACTAATTTACAAGACTAAACATTTAGAATATTTTTCATTGTGTTACACGACTCATAGGCTTACCGTCCCGTAGTATCCTAACCTATAGTCGGACTTAAATTAATCACCAAATGCTTGATTTGCTTTCTGTGCTTGTGCTTGCCCTGTGGGGCATGGTGTTTTTTGTGTTTTCAGAATAGGAAAAATTAAACTGGTATGAGCCGCGATGAAAGTAAGCCCTGAACACCTCCTGTGTTTAGACCCCAGCTAGATGCTGAACTATGTTATCATTAAAAGCTATCTGTGATTATTGGAAAGGCGCCCGACGAAACTCAGGAAGAATTACCGCTTTGTGTAAGCGGTACAAACGCATTTCTTTCTTGCATGGGAAGCAAGGGCTACGGGAATACCAAAAGGTTGTTTAACAATGTAAAATTTTTTAACTACGATAAGATCTTTTTCCCTCTATACGTCGCCACCCAATCGCAGGGGCAATGGGCCTTGATTGTGGCCTCAGGGGACAAAGAAATAGCGTGTTACGACTCCCTAGGATGCAAAGGAAATCGGAGATACGGGTGGTGTACGATTTACTCCAGGAGGAAAGAGCCCTGGAACCCTACGGAGTAGAAAATAAGAGACAAAGGGAAACGCACCATGATAAACTAACACTTTGACTGTTGGGTTTGTTTTTTTTTGTGCTGGATGGCCGAGAGACTCTCTAGAGGAGCCAAGTTCAAGGCCCCGGTCTCGAATATCGCCTAGACATCCGAAGGGCAATTTTAGCGGGGGTGGCGCCAGACATTGACATAGTGGACGATTATGAGTGTGTTGGGCTCCTTTTTTAGCAGGAAGAAGTGCTACCCACCAACACAATCCGTATTTTCAATCCGAACGAAGAGATCATGGAGGTAAAGGTCCCACCTGATCCTGACCTAAAAGAACTAAACAGGCAGGTAGACTTGTGAGGCCGGTCAAAACAAGGATGAGGCGGAACATAGTATGGATTCATTTAGAAGTTCGTCGCCTCACCTATCCATCCACGACTTACAAAATATGTTCTACCAAAGGTTGTTAGAATGGATAATGATAGACATTGGACATTATATAAAGAAATCGCTGTAAAAAACTATCGTGCAAGCCACTATTCACAAACCATGTGTGAGAAATGTGGTGTCATATTTTGTTACAAGAAACAAAATAACTGTTTTACTAAATTCCATAAACAATTATTTGAAAATTAAATTTTTTTTATAAACTGAAGTTTTACCATTATATTATTTTCAAATTTGTATTAAAATTTTTTCAGTTTTAAATAAATTTCAAAATATTTTTTAGTGTTTTAGCCTAGTAACAATGAAAATGTGAGTTTAAACAATCATTTAGCTATACAATTTTAAGAGTTGAAAATAAAATTTAATGTGATAAGTATTTTGAAAAATGATGATTTTTCCTAATGTCTCTTGGTTTTGATATACAATTAACTTTCCGAGAAAGTTACAACTTTATTTTCCCCGCAAAATTTCTGTTGAAATTTCTTGACCCTCAAAAGGACCATTCTGGCAATCCTACCGCAGTTTTCTGGGAAATGTAGGGATCTTTACAAGCCAAGGACACTGAGATACCGGCCGAATAACTTCCCACTTTTCCCGTTTAGCTTTTGCCCACAGATAAGACTTCCCGGGAAAGTTATTCGTCATTTTCTCCACGTAAACTTCAGCCGTAATTCTCTAAGTCCCTATTAAATAAATGCAGCTCCCCGGTCATGTTGAATATTTAGTTGGAAACGTAGACAAGTTTGCCGCAACAAAAACTAAATAAATATATATTGCATGACCAGAACTTCACTTCAAACGTTCTCGGCTCTCATCACAACTTACACCGAGACAGTTACCATTTCCCGTCGTAGCTTCTGTCGATATTTAAAAAGTCCCAACGTGAATGGGGGTCGGCAATGGCCATTTTTAATTTTTGAAGTGAAAACTTCTTTGGCCGCGTTGATCGATTTTTGGTAGGGGAAAAACTTATGGGTTTGCATCATCGATGACCTCGACATGCTTGTGACGTATTACGCCAGACTAGCGATGCGTAGTATAGCGGCCTGTGGACATGTATATATATACTAATACATTGTATATACTTGACTGTATCATATGCATGTTTGACATTTTGGATGGGTAAAATCTTGTGATTTCGCATCACCGACAATGTGTAATAGCAGTAAGTGAAGTTATGTTGACCTCTTGTGTTAGTGCACCACAGGCTAACTCATAGAGATTTTACCACTAACACCATGTAATGTATTTTGGGTCCAAAGGTGTTTTTGTACAGGTTGTGGACTTGGGAGATGCTACTCGTCATTGCCTATATGTTACCGACATATATTCCCGAGGACCACTTCCTGTTCGACCTCAACTTTCTATTTTCAGCTGCTGACCATGTCTTTGTTGCAGGTGACTTCAAACCAAGCACAACTCATGGTCCCAGAGGACCAACCCGAGGGGCAAGGCTCTTTGCCATTTCCTTGAATGTCTCATAAATGCCAGGATTGAAGTAGAAAAGACCTATTCTAAACATGAAGATTTCAGTTAACAAAATGATTCAGTTAAATCATTTTATGAAAGGGATGATATAAGCAGAATAATGAGAAGTGTTAAGGGCTGTTGTCAATTCAAATGGAATTAAAACAAAAATGTCAATACGACTAATCTTGTAATACTCTGAAGGAAGGTTAATTACTGTTTAAGGAAAGATTCTTAGATATTACAATCGGTTTTGCAAAATGTTCCAAGCTTCGACCAAAACATTGCATACTGACAGGCCAAAGTGGTACACATTTAGTCTGTTTATGCACAGTACAATAAAACTTGAAGTTAATGATAGAAAATAAGAAATTAGGATCTTTGACAAATGGACAACTATATACTTATAAACACAGAGTGACAAAAATTCTGTGTAATCCACCAAACATTAATTTATATACAAGTGAATGTACATAATACCCAGGTGTTGAACCAATTCGATAAATCATTGAAGATGCTTCTGAAGAAAATCTTATAGAAAATGTCACCATCGTCAGTGGGTGTCTGTTGATCGTTGCAGTCTTGAAACTTTACAGAAATCTAATGAAGATTTTATAAATATTTTCTGTGACAAACTGACCATTAAAAAAAACATCATTTTATTGCAAAGCAGCAGTCATCATTTGTTAATGATAAAAAAAATAGATTCCGAGTTCGTAGTAAACCTAGATTTCTCTGGAAACTATAATATTGTTGTTCAGGACGAAGCTCAAAGTTTCCACTGGGAAGTGATCAAGTGACAATACACCTATTTGTGATTTATAACAGAGAATAATAAACTTGAGCGTTTAAGATTTGTTATAATTTCACCATGTTTAGAGCATAACACTACTTCTGTGTATACATTCCAGAAAAAACTTGTCCAATTCATGACAACAAAGAACCGAAAAAGATTTTTATTACTCAGAAGTATAAGCTGCACAATATAAAACTAAGAAAAACTTTATCATCTTATGTTATCATAAGCAAGACTTTGGTGTAGAGGCAGGATGGCATTTTTACGCTACTGCCCATGGAAAAAGACCATGTGATGGAGTTGGGGGATCAGTGAAGAAACTTGCTGCAAGAGCAAGCCTACAACGTCCATATGAAGACTACATTTTAACACCTATCCAACTTTATGAATGGGCAGTTGAAAATTTATCTGGAATTAATTTCATCTTCCCCACACAAGATGAGTATGTTGAGGCTGAGAAATGTCTAAATAACCGTTTCAGACAAGTAGTAACTATTAAGGGAACATAGCAACATCATGCTTATATGCATGTAAATTCAAGTGCATCAAAGATATGTGTAAAAATATTCTCAGAAGATACAACACAGGAAACAGTGACCATCCAAAAATGCCATGAAAAACTACAAATGACAGAAGTTAGTGGATATATAACAGCTGTATATGACCAATAGTGGTGGCTGGTGTATATGAACAAAAGCGGAGCAACACGTATGTGTTGGAGAAGAATGAAGAAGATGATGAACTAAAAGTGACATTTCTGCATCCTGCTGGTCCTTCATCATCATTTGCTTAGCCAAGAAAACCGCACATATTGTGGATACCACTGACAGATGTACTTTATAAAGTTGATCCCACCATTCCAACAGGAAGGATTTATGTACTAACATCTGAAGAAGCAGTACAAACTTAAAAAATCATCAAGATCTGAATAACTTTTGCCTAAGATATCTTTCCAAGTGCTAAAATATAGCTACTTCCGTTTCTATTTCTATACTGTTCCAGAACTTTCGAGAACTTTTGATCTAATGATGTGTGCCCCAATTGTGCATCCTGTTTGTTTCAACCTACAAACCTTTTAAATTTTTAAATATTGTCTTTATATACTGTGTTAAATTTTACTATTACACTGTCTTTTTTTATTTAATTAATTTAAAGCTGTACGCTTAATAAATGCATCTTACTTTAAAATTAACTGTCTGCTTTTTAAAATATTATTTTAGTTAATTTATTTCTTTGTGATGACCATTAATTATAAACAATAAAAATAATAATAACGCTACTATTTTAATTTATACGCATTGGAAGAACTGCATATGTTACATAGTGACGGGGAAAACCCACACAACCAGTAGCTTAAAATATTTTAAGAATATACTTAACCGAACCGCCTGATTGACCCAAAAACCTTTACAAGAATTATTCGCATAACTGTAGCTTTCTAAAATTCGAATGTAACAGATTTGCAAATACGTCTTTGAACTGACCTTAAAACAGTTGCAACAGGCCATGGAAAACCCCCACCTAGCAACGAAATATCATAATTAAAAAGCCAATCAGAATCGAGTAAATTAGAGCTTTACCGAATAAGGAAATGGAAAGATAGATTTCACGTGACAATCCTTAAAAACTTCGAATAGACCCAAAGATAGTGAGTCGTAAAGGAGTCTAAGTACCGTACGTCCTGGAGTTTCCACTGTTAGGAAATGGCTGTCAACCAGTGAAATGTTTATAACTGGTTTCAATGTTAGTCTGATGTCCAAAATAAAAACTAAAGCATCCACTATGTCACAAATGGAGAGAGCTTGTGTACTGATGTTTGACGAGATGGCAATAAAGAAAACTGTGGATACTCTCCAAAGTATGACTTCATCGAGGACTTTGACGATGTCTTGTCGGCGGGAATGACAAAAAACCAGTCATGGGGAGTCAGGCGGCAGTCATTATGGTTCAAGGTCTGTACTACCAGTGAAAATTGCGAGTGGGGTACTTTATCACAGAAAATGAATTGTCAGCGGAAAAAATTTCTGGGCTAGTAAAGGAGTGTGTTGAGAAGTTAACACAAAGCGGTCTTTGTGTTAAAGCACTTGTATGTGACCAGTGTTCCACGATCATATCTGCTTACAAGATGTTAGGTGTTTAAGAAGAATAGCCTTGTTTTCTGAACCCAGACAAGACAAAAATATTCGCCTTATATGACCTTCCTCATTTATTAAAATCGGTGAGGAACAACTTTATAACACACGACTTTAAGCTGGAAAACTAAATAATTTCTTTGTCGGATATCATAAGACTGTATGACTTGGATTCAAGAAGTTCTGCAACACGATCGGCACACCAACTGACTCCGGCACAAATATGGTCAAATAATTTTCAGAAGATGTCTGTGTCACTGGCCGCTCAGGTGTTTAGCCACACCACAAGCGCTGCACTCAAAACTGCTGTTAAAGCAAAAGAAATCAACAGAAAAACTTGCTTGAAAACACAAAAGTTTCTAAAAAATATAAATTCATTATATGACGCTTTGAACAGCAGAAACTAAAAACAGTCAATCCTGCAAGTTGTGGATTGAGCACGACATATTTACACACAATTGAACAGTTAAATGACGGGTTGCATATTTTCAAAAACCTGAAAAAATAAACGCCAATTATCCCAATCTACCATATTTCAAGGGTTTCAGGCTGACTATAAATTCAGTTTTGAAGTTGTTTGCAGAGGAAAATGTCAGTATTTGTTAACCTCAAGATTAAATCAAGATCCACTGTTCGAGCATTCCAGAGCAGCTTAAGAATATCCACACTGCATCAGCTGATAGAGCCTCTAAGAACCACATCGTACGATCCTGATATGGACGAGCTTCTAGACCTATACCGATCACTATTGACTCAAGCTGCCAATCGAGGTGTTTTTTTTTTAATCTGCTGTTCATAGAATTATTTTAAATGTATTTAAGTTAAATACAATTGTAGTTCATTTGCTAACATAAAAATAAATGCGATAAACAATTTTGCAATTACATGAACGATATTAACCCGATCAATAAATTACACAATTACATTTATGCTGTCAAACAAATATCGAGCATTTTTAATGAGGAATAAATAAAAATGGTAAATTTTGCACCTATTTCTTTTGCAATTTGTCATATATGTTAGGGTGGTGCTCATTAAACCATAACGGCATCCATTTGTATGTTTATGATGTGTTTTCAATATGGGTATATTTAACAGGTCCTGTGGTTAATCCCGAAGAGCTCAAAGAATATTCCAGCCAATATTCCACATCAAGTGAAGGAACAGCAGACACGGAAGACACAAAGAGAGCAGATGTGCCAACAGATGTTTCCCTTATGTTATAAACATGTTCACAGGTATATTTTCTTAGTACATCGCTGACCGGTACTTCAAAAAGCAGGCTGTTGTCACCTCCGGACAACCTTGTGCACGTTGTGAATGCCGCAATGAAGGTGTTTAAAATGAAACACGACAAAATTTCTCACAAACTGCAACTTGTCCGGAGATTATTTAACACGACCCAAAAAATCGTTTCATTAGACGCTCTACATGTGCCAGTTGTTGTGCGAACGCCGATTTCTTATTTTCGTATTAATTTACATTTTAATTTGTATTTTAATTTACACAAACAGTGTAAATGGAGAAGTAGCACTATAAAAACTAGTGCTTTAGACAAGTAAAAAGTGTTAAAGCATGTGTAGTAAGGCTCCTAAAATGAAACAATGGGGTGTTTCAATAAGCTATGTCCACCTGTTCCCCGGTATTCTACGATGAAATTTTATTTTATAACATGTTTTTATATACCGTTTTTTTGCACCACAACAGTTCTTCGGCTTATTAGTAAACAAACAACGGGGAACACAAGTGTTAATTGTGGAAAGTAGACAGTTGCACCCGAAGTCACGTTCATTAAAAGTAAATGTACTAAAATATTGTAACATACTAAACCGAAAAAAAAACACTTCAGTTCTCTATTTATTTTTTTATACATATGTCTTTTAAAAATGTATGAGGATGTTTTTCTATCTTTACAGTTTTATAATCCAGGAAACTCTTAATTATATAAAATCTAAAGCTACCAATTAAGGAACCTTATAGTTATTACCAAACATGGTTGTTATTTCACTTTGTTTATTCATTTCTTTTTAATCCTAAGGATGTAATATTTTTACTTGTATTTCACAGTCATTATTTCAGTCAAACATTTTTTTATAATTTGTATTTTCTTGTATATAGAATTTTGTTGTTATAGCTACAGTAGTCCAATTATTCTTTTAACGACACCATGTAGAATTGGTTATGTGTATTATATGTAGATAGAATTATACATTATGCTAATCCTTCTAAATTAATTTGGTTAGGTATATTTTGTAAATAAATAGTTGATAACGCCAAAACACACGGGGACTAATTCACCCGATTAACCGTCTCAATACTTAACACATTCATTGGTAGAGTGTAGTGGTAAATTTAGAAGTAAGCTGCATTTCGCAATCCTTCTTCCGCCATTGGCTCTAAATTTTCAATTATGAAGCCGAGCACACAGGGAAGTACGCCACCGCAGTACTGCTCCTCCAGTACTGTCTCGCCGGTGTATCTACACCTCAACTGATTTCCTCGCATAACCGGCCCTTTTCAGGGGCCAGTAATTCATCATTCCCCGACCCAAGATTTCCCAGCCTAATAAGGCCAGTCCTTGTTCCTCAATCATCCACCTCTCCCTGTCCCGACCTACCACCTCCGCACCGTATACAACACTAACATCGTCGTTTGATTTCAGGTGTTCTCCGCAGCCAGAGAGGAGGCTACGTCAATTGGCGGCCGCAACGTGGGGCTCACCCATCGTCAGGAGAAGTGCTCTCACGACCCGCCGGACACACCAACATACTTCTGGGAGTTTAAAACCCAGTGGCGCCCAGCAAGACAACGAAGAAATGGCAACGACACTACGTTCACAAGGGAGGACCTACCCGGAGAGAACGTGCAACAATTGCCAAAGGGAATTCTTCGTGACCTGTGTGAGCTGTTTTTACAAGAGTCACAACTACTGCAAACGACTTCCGGAGGATCACACCGTTCACCTGTTGGAACTGCAGGCAAGGATGACCTTCAGGGACTCCGTCACCACCACCAGAATCTGCGCAGATCCGGCCAACGGAGACGCATCAGCCCCTAGAAAGTGCTAATGTGCAAAGCACTATTGCACAGGCAACACTCAGCGAAAGACCAGCGCAGATCCTACGGAGAACAACCCAGCAGCAGTATGACACTGAGCGCAGCACAATCGCCCAGGAGTCATACGTACACCATATCTCTGACCAGATCCTATGGGCGACCACAACCCAGCAGCAGCGGTATGACACTGGGCATAGTCCAATTGCCCAGGAGTCATATGTTCCGAATACATCAGCCCAGGTCCTCCCGATGCAGACGCGGCACCAGCAGCAATATAACACTGGGCAAAGCAAAATTGCCCAGGGGTTAATGTCCAGCCGCCAGCGCAGATCCTACAGGCCACCACAGCCCAGCAGCAGCGGTGTGACACTGAGCAAAGCAACATTGCCCAGGGATCATATGTCGAACCACCAGCGCAGATCCAACCCACGCAGATGCCGTCTACGGATCTTCTTGCAACACTAGTGCAACTGTTGGAGCAAAATGCGGCGCCACCACCAACAAGGCTGCCGGAGTTCTTCAGCTGGCGAAGAGGCTGCAACCACCAGGGGACGAGATTTCCAGACGTTTCCTCTGGAATCAGGAGCAAAAATGACTGTTACGCTGAAAAAGAATTCAACGACGAAGGATTCACAGTTGCAGAATCATGTGTACAAAATGTTTGTCAAACAGCTAGTATATCCGAGTTTCAGACACCGGCAATCAGGTAAAGTTATTTGGTATTTTAATTAAATTTTGGTTAGGACTTGGCGTGTGCCGTCTACAAGCCCTGGTACGTTTCCAAATTTATTTCTCGCACCCAGACGGCACATGAGTTAACAATGGAAAGATAGGGGTTTGTAATATTATTTAAAAAAAGTTGTTATTATTAGATTTATGTTGAAAGGAGAGTTAAATAAGCAAGGAGCAATAAAAATAATTTTGTTATGATAATTTGCTAAAAAGTTATAGACAAAAATGTAAGCGTAAACAAATTGAATTGGCAGAATTTGAACAAAATCCAAAAACAAAGTAGAGTCATTTGTAGAGTTAAAAAGGGTTAAGAAAATAAAGTAATAAAAAATATAAAGTTATAAAGTTGAATAGCTAAAAAATAAAGTGTAAATTCATTCTTGGGCATAAAAGGGCCAATAACTCATAAAGTTCAAATGTAATTAAATCATAAAAAATAGCATTTAATAGAGTCAATAATAGGGCATAATCAAGCCAAAGTTCAAAATAAATAAATAAGTAGTTTTGTAAAAATAAAAGAAATTAATAAAAAACTTTATTAATTCAAAATAAATACAAGGGAGAATAATAAAAGGGAAATATTGATAAAATAGGGTATATATATGTGTAATAAATTTTAATGCCATGTGAGATATGAAAAGAGCTTTAAAGGGGGGGAATGAAATGTCGAAAACCAAACGAAGGCAATTAGAGAAACAAAAAGCTGAATAACTAGACAACCAAACAAGCTAATAAGAATCCAACACCAGATAAGCGCGTTTCAAGACCAACCGAAGAAGATACAAGCAAGAAAAAATGGAAAATTTCAAATTTACGGGAAATAAATTTCAAAATTTAAACAAAACTAACGAAGTCCATAAATCAAGAATGAAGAGGAGTAGAAACGCCATTCGAATTCCAGAGAAACCAGAAAACGTCAACCAATCCATAGAAGTCAATAAAATCAAAATCCGACCACGCAAAAAGAAGTTATAGAGTTTGGATGAAATCAAAGCCAAAATTGCAAATCGACAGGCACTGACATGAACTGAAGATCAAAGCACCGAGAAGGAAGTTATGTCATCGGAGGTACTACGTAAAACAAAATGGAGCACATACTGTAATTCAATAAATGAAGATAATAATTAAATTAGGCCTAATCGACAGGAAATAAAGGCACTAAAATTCATCAAATAAATCAGGGAATATATTAAGACCGAAAAATATATTTCTAAAGCAAGAAATCAGAATTTCTTGTCACCTAGAGGAAGATGCTCGTTTGACAAGTAACAAGTCGAGGAAAGCAGCTTGCATCCCCTCTAACTTTAGTTTAGCACAAAGCGCCAACGAGTAAACATCTGACCGAGCTCCGAGGGTACTTAGAGAAAGTTGAAGGGTGATCAGTTACGGTGTGCGTTACGTACTAGCTACGGCCTAAAGCTAAGTCGGGTCGTGATAATTTCGGGAGAAGAATATCCATATAAACGGCCTATCTTGCCAAAAGATACTACAATAAACCAGGAGAGGGCAACTATAATACAGTCTAGGAGAAGACAACTGTAAACCAAAGAAACCATTCTGGGGACCAAGGAGAACAACTTTAAATTGCTGGAAACCAACAGAAAGAATTACGCGTCAAACTTCTTGTGTTCTGTAAGTGGCAAACAATCATTGTTACTTATAATTTTAAATAAATCCCTTTTTTGCAAAATAATAAATAAATAAAATTAAATTAAATAAATAAATTCAAGTAAATTCTGGGGAAATTGAATAAAGTAAACTCGTTTAGTAAATTTCATTACTCACAATGGCAAATCGTCGTATGTAAATAATAGAATCATTAATATACAAATTTTAATTAATAAATTAATTCATCACTTTGCTACTTTTCAATATACGTAATTATAAGCTAAATATTAATAAATTTCATTGTGTTTTTGAAAATAATAATTTGTTGTTTCAAAGTTAATGCATTTATGTTTAATCAATAAATCGTTTTGTGTTTTCAATAGAAAATTTTGAATATATAATTTACGAATCCAATCAAAAGAATCCTAAAACCATTCAGTGCTCTAGTGTAATTAAGTCAGCAGGTGAGTTATTCACGGATCACTACAAATTTAACTCTAAAGGGAACGATCCCGAAAAAGAGTCTAGAATTGAGCTAGTGTACTACATAGAAGACAAAAAAAGGTCTAATTAATTTAAATTTTAAAAACTTAAGAATTGGAACCAAAAGGTTTTCTTTTTCTTGCCCTCGTCAAACCTCTCAAATTGTTCTAACAGGGTAGTACTAGGGAACAACATCAAATAAGGCCTGAAAACACTTGGGTGTTATTTGATGAGGGAAAGTTTTAAAGTTAACAACAAAAGGTTGTATTTATTGAATAAAGTAAAGCGGAGGGAGGTTTGAGCGTGGCAGTAAGTAAATGTATATTGTTTTCAAATGTTTCCAATTACATTCAACCGATGGATGCCTTGAGTATTGCAAAAAGTTCTGCTGTATATACAGAAGAGCAAGATGGTAATCCATAAGTGAAGCTGCTTCCTGACAGAACAAATGCACATCCGACTCCATTGTCCAGTTTAGAACCATCGGTGAAAATGATCTGACTTGATGGGTAGAGTTTACATATGGATATAAATTCCTGACAATAAACAACATCGGGTGTAGTTTGTTTTAGATATCTAGACAGTGAAAGATCAACATGAGGCTTTTTAATTAACCATGGAGCGACAAAACATGGTGTATTTTCATATATTGGAGGTAGTGTTAAACCTAGATTATTGAGGATACGGATAGTTCTGATCCCATAGGGAGCAGTAGATTGTTTGCGAAATTCGTATTCTGTAAATAATGGATTGTTGAATATAATATCATATGAAGGGTGTAAAGGTTTGGAGCGCATATTACACATATATGACAATTGTAGCCGTTGTCTTCGTCGCGTGAGCGATGGCTCACCCGTTTCAACAAGCAGACTACTAATGGGACTAGAACGAAAAGCTCCGGATACTAGACGGAGAGCAGTGTTATGAACGGAATCAATCTTTTTAAGAACCGATAACCTAGCTGACGAATAGACTATGGACCCATAGTCAATTCGTGATCGAATAAGAGCTCGGTAAAAACGCAGCATGCAGGTTCTATCGGCTCCCCAATGAGAACCGCTTAAAACCCGTAACATATCTAAGATCTTGATGCAGCGTGATTTTAAATTCGTCACATGCGGGTTCCAAGAGAGTCTATGGTCTAAAATAAGACCTAGAAATGTTAATGTGTTATCGGAGTGAAGTAGAGTTCTGTTTAGGTACAAAGTGGGACTAAAATGCTGTCTGCGACGAGTAAAAGCAATGCATCTAGTTTTAGCAGCGGAAAACTTAAATCCTGTCTGATTTGACCATGTTTGTAATTTGTTGATTGTTAATTGCAATGTTCTTTCTGTGGTTGCTGTGTTTCTGGTTGCAACGTAAATGGCAAAATCATCAACAAAAAGAGAACAGTGGATAGGTAATCGGACATTAGCAGTGATGCTATTAATAGCAACTGCAAATAATGTGACGCTAAGTACGCTACCTTGAGGGACACCATTCTCTAAATAAAATCGATCTGATAAGGTGGATCCAAGACGCACCCTAAAATATCGATTGAACAGAAAGTTTTTAATAAATGCTAAGATTCTCCCTTGAACACCCCAAGATTGTAATACATTTAGAATTCCTCTTCTCCAAGCCGTATCATATGCCCTTTCAAGATCGAAAAACACTGCAACAAGTGTCTGTCGAAGAAGGAAGGCATTTTGAATGGCCGACTCTAACAAAACCAGCTGATCGATAGATGATCTTCCCTGTCGGAAACCACACTGTTCTTTACAGATCAGTTGGTTACTTTCAAGGTACCATACAAGTCGCCGATTGACCATCCTCTCCACCAGTTTACATAGAACGCTGGTGAGAGAGATAGGACGATAGCTACTTGGATCAGTTTTGTCTTTCCCTGGTTTTAATAAAGGAATTACTATGGCCTCCAACCAAGAATCAGGAAAGATATGCTCATCCCATATACGATTGTATATTTGGAGAAGACCTGTTCTACCCGACTCTGGAAGGTGTTTAATCATAGAATATACAATACTATCGGGTCCGGGAGCTGAATCCGTAGCCGACAATAAGACAGATTCCAATTCATAAATTGTAAATGGGTCATTCAACGGAGAATCCTGTGATATGCCGATAGTGATTGGCATGGCCTCTTGAGCAGCTTTATAAGTGCGAAAAGCATCATAATACACGGCTGTTGAAGAGAACCTAGAAAAGGATGAGCCCAAAATGCTTACAATTTTATGGCTGTCTGTAGTCAATATCCCATCCTGCTGCATCAGTCCCATCAAAGGAGCAGAGGGAACATGGCCACACACAGAACGTAGCTTCTTCCAAACTGTTGATGTGGGAGTCGTTCTGGTTATTGTATTGATATAATGGGTCCAAGAATCTTTCCTGCTCTGCCTGACTACTCTGCGAGCTTTGGCACGCAAGATTTGATAATTTTCTAGATTTTCTCCTGTCGGTATCTGATTAAAGGTTCTTAACGCTTTTCTTCGTAAGCGCAGAGCTTCTTTACATTTGTCATTCCACCAAGGAACTATTGGACGTTTTGGTCGTGATGAAGATTTTGGTATAGTATTTTCTGCTGCTGAAATAATGGAATCTGTAAATGTATCAACTGTTTCATTTATAGAAATATGTTGATTATTTTCTGCCAATGCAAATTGATTTGTAAAATCATTCCAGAAGGCTTTATTTATTATCCATCAAGGTGTTAGGTTGTTCAGAAAAGAGGAGTCGTTGAAAGAAATTTTTATAGGGGCATGGTCGCTGCCATACAAATCTGACATCACTGTCCACTCAAATCTTGTAGCTATTGAAGGACTACAAAATGACAAGTCTACGACCGTCCAACCTCCTGTCGAAGCTGCTAAGTGTGTTAACGATCCATCATTAAGTAAAAATAAATCTAAATCGGATCGTATCCTCTCTACGCAGATACCCCTTGGGTTGCAGGTTGAGGATCCCCACGAATAGTGATGTGCATTGAAATCGCCAAGCAAAAGAATCGGAGCAGGTAATTGATATATTAAATCCATCAAGTCGTTTGATTGGACGGTATAGCTTAGTGGCAGGTATAGGCTGCATATTGTTAGTTTTATGGGAACAGTGACTCGAATTGCTACTGCTTGTAATGGTGTATCCAGATTTACGGGAACACCATCCACAGAGTTGTGAGCAAGTATGGCTACGCCACCTCTTGCTCTCTTCTCTGTAACAAAATCCGACCTGAAGACAGAATACCCTCTTAAGTATAAAGAATGGTTATTATGAAGATGTGTCTCCTGGAGACAAACGAATAAAGGCGACGAGTCTCGCAAAAGAACTTTCAGATCTTCCATGTGACTCCTAACACCGTTTAAATTCCACTGAACAACATTCATATTTGGGATCGTGGACATAGATAATTGAATCAGTGAGTGGAAGAAGGGTAAAATTCCAAAAAATGCGAAATTAAAACAAGATAGCAGAATTGTTGCAATTTCCATAACGCATCTGTTGAGCGTAAAAAAGACCAAGTTCCTCTACTCTGTAATGGAGTAAGATGGGTTTTAAATCTCGGTTGAGTGGAAGAAGGATAACATTCCTAGACGGGTTTGGAATATTATCCTTCTTCCACTCAATTGTTGGTCGCGCGCGGTTTGAAGCCACTGCGCTCAGAGGAATATTACCCTTTTTTCAGCCAAATAGAATTACATTTGTTTTTAATTCAATTTATTATCGTTTTAGCGCTAGTATCACATAGTAGCATTGAATCCTGGGTAGACAGATGTTTTCTTTTTATTCTCATGTTTTGTCATCGTGTTTGCTGCTTGTTGAGGTTATGTTACACTTCATAATAACACAGTAGACAGTGGTGGCATTGTGGACAGTGAACAGTTTGTGAACAGTTATAATAACAGTGAAGTGTTTTATTTAACTGAATTGTTAATATTAAAATGTCCGATTCGGAGCATGAAGAGCCTAGGCGCAAGATTGGCAAGGTAAATAAACATTTACATACTAAAGAAATGATGAAAATAGCAAGGAGCAAAGGTGAAGAGATTGTTACTGACAAGGGGAAGCTGGTTGAGGCTAAAACTACTGGCACAGATTGTACTTGTCGGAATCGTTGTATGGCTAATTTTTCAGCAGACGAAAAGAGTGC
Organism: Philaenus spumarius; assembly: GCA_018207615.1. Classification (NCBI taxonomy): domain Eukaryota; kingdom Metazoa; phylum Arthropoda; class Insecta; order Hemiptera; family Aphrophoridae; genus Philaenus; species Philaenus spumarius. The sequence goes on from JAGFPH010003722.1 coordinate 136,443, forward strand.
TATTATAAGTAATTTATATGACGGTAGGCCAAAAAATGAGCGAGATGTTTATTTACAAGGTTTAATAGTGAGGTCTGATGTTGAACGACATAGGCCTAAAAAACCAGACTCAAAACAAGCTGTTTCCTCATTTAAATACTTTGCTATGAAAGGTAATGAAAGAATAATGGTTTGTCGCCAGGCTTACGGAAGCTTACATTCTATTTCAAACAAGGCTATAACTCGTTTGACCCAACTTTTGCAAGCAGGTAAATCGCCAAAAGATGGCCGTGGAATGCATGGCAACAGAGCTAATGTATTGGCTCCTGATATAGTTTTAAAAATACATAACCACATCGACTCATTTCCAAAACATGTGTCCCATTATTCATCTCATCCCATTACTTACCTGGATGCAGAGCTTTCGGTAACGAAAATGTACCAGTTATTTATTGAAAAACATTTTGAGCTATTAGGAACAGTGAAGTATGAGTACTATTTACGTTACTTTAAAGATAACTTTGGATTTAGATTTGGGCGTCCACAGGTAGATGTTTGCCCAACCTGTGAAGAATTAAATACCAAAATAAAGTCACCAACCTTGAATGAAACAGCGAAACGTGTGGCCGTTGCTGAGCTGTTAGTCCATAAGCGACGTGCACGTAAGTTTTATACTAAGTTAAAGGAAATAACAGAGCTAAGCAAAACAGACCCTAAAGTGAATGGGATAGTGTTCGATTATATGCAAAATTTGCCATTGCCGTTCATGCCAGTACAGGATATGTTTTATTTAAGGAAACTGTGGTACTATGTATTCAACATACAAGACTTAAAAACAAAACAGTCAGTTTTTTACAACTATTCGGAAGGTGAAGCTAACAAAGGCCCTAATGAGGTCTCCAGTTTTGTGTTGGACTTTATTACAAATCATCTTCCAAAAGAAGTAGAGATACTCCACGTTTTTTGCGATTCAACAAGTGGTCAAAACCGAAACCACACATTGAGTCGACTGATAATGGCATTATCTATGAGTGGGCGATTTAAAGAGATCCATCAATATTTTCCGGTCAGAGGACATAGTTTTATGCCTTGTGATAGAACCTTTGGCACTATTAAACGTGCAGTCAAAAAATTTGATCGCATCTACGCACCTCACCAGTATCTTGAAATAATTTGTAATGCAAAGAAGAATAGCCCTCATCATATTGTAAATCATGTCCAAACTGAGGATATTCTTGAAGTGAAGAATTGGTGGCCTCAGTACTTTAAAAAGACACCAAAGAGTTTTCCTTTTGGGAATCCACCTCAAAAGGTTAAGTTTTCTATAAGTCAATACCTACACTTGACGTATAAAAAGGAAGCAAAAGGTGTTGTGAAATGTTCGAAATCTATTGACAGTCCTGTGAACTATAAATTCAAACTCAGTAAATCCAATGATGTGCCTCTTCCTACTACAAAAGCTTACAATGGAAAAGTACCTATTAAGAAAAAGAAGATCGATGATGTTCGCAAAATAATGCAATACATACCGGATGAACAAAAGGCTTTCTTCGAAGAACGACTCGCCTGGCCTACTATTAACGTAGCTGAAGAAAATGATGGCTATGAAGATGATTAAATGGAAAACAATGTATAATGTAAGTTTAACTATTGTAACATTATATTTCTTTTGATACCGATATTATTTTACTTTCTACCAATTTTCCCTACTTTTGAGTGGAAAAGGGGTAATATTCCAAACAACAATGACCAATTTTTATTTTTTTTGCTAAGTAACTATCAGAGATAAAATTTGTCTTTTTTCATAAATTTAAGGCCAATGAGTTAAGGAACAAATGTTCAATGGTAAGTTTTTTTATAGAAACATAAATGTAAGAATTAGAATGTTTTTTTTGATTTCCCAAAAACAGGGTTTTTGGAATTTTACCCCTCT
>JAGFPH010003723.1:0-23113 GCA_018207615.1 Philaenus spumarius
ATTGGAAATTTCGGAATCATTGCTTAATCTGGTAAATGTTTATTATTTTTACTATATCTCGTTATTTTAAAACATTAATTTTAGACGTACAATGTTTATTTTCTATAAATTGCACAATTAAATGTGCGAATGTTCTATTGTATTATTATTATGTCTATTAAGGTTTATACCGTACTTATTATATTTAATTAAATGTTTTAAGCTTTGATTTAGTATTTTAAAGGGAAAAAACAAGTCAATCTACATATTCAAAGAGTAACAGGCCACCAAAATAATACCATAGTGAGCAAACTAATTAAACCCCACTATTTTGAAATGAAAAAATCTAAACATAATATATTTCATAATTCAGAGCTCTAAAGGCATATTTTGGTGGTTCGTGCAACTTTGAAGAAATGTTTAATTTAAACATGGGTATCATCATTTTATTGCTCGTTTACTAGTATCGTTTAAAAATATAATTATATATTTTTTGTTCCCGTTTCAAGTTGGTGACAATAAACGGTTTGCGTATTTTTATTTACTACTAATTAGCCGTTTTACTCAAAACTTACAATTTTAACAAACATTGATTATGATATATAATTTCAATCTATATCGAATTCGGTCACTTTTCCAACAGTTAAATGAAAAATGAAAAAAACACTCTCCTTAGTTTCTTTAGAAAAGAATTTGTGGGGTTTCAGTTTTTGGCTAAACTGATTCGTTTGCTTTAGTACGCACTGCTCGGATGGCCTGTTAGATGCGGTGTATGTTTTTAAATGAAATTCCTTTTAAATAGTCACCATTGTTTTTATCTTCCACGACTACTAAAAGTAAGAACCAAAACTCTGGCATTCTAATTTCCAAAAAAACGGACATTACCCCCTACTTATATTTTATTTTCTAAACCCTGAACATCACAAAACTTTGACTTTGATGATAAAATTCCAAAATTGTGCTAATGACTTTAATTACAATGTATATACCGTATTGAAGCTTACATTAAATCTATCTGACTGTAGTGGAGTTATCAATATGAAATATGGAGTTGTTATGAAACCACGTAGCCTTAATTTGTGTAATAAGTTTATAAGTAACATAACGAGTGATTCCTTAGCCAGATGTACTGTGTTCACCATCAAAATATGTTAAACTTATAATTTAAATTCTATAGGCCTGCTCTGATTATTTCATTTGAAGTATATTATGAGTTTTATAAATGATTTTAAGAGAAGTCACCAACAAAGTGCGGATTTTGCGGGGGAATATTTAAGATATCTACAGAGCGCGTCTAATTAAGCTAAAGATATAATTGTATTGACATTTATTACCTGGCTATATTAACTGAGTAAATTCAAATATTAGGGGTTTAAGAAAACAAATGGTTTATTTTTTGCAACATATGGAAAATATGAGTTCTAATTATGGCTAGACTACTTGATTATTTTAAAATGACTATTTTAGGTGTATAATAATTTTTCTGTTATAAAACAGATATGCAAGTGTACTATTATATTATTTTAATTTTTAATATGGTTTATACCATACACATTTAAATAATGAATTACAAGTTTTAAGCTTTTAAATAGTCCATGAGTACCAAACATTTAAATGAAAATAGTATAATTGGGAACTTTACGTATAGGCAGTAAACTAATCGCTTTATTATTACATTTTGTTGTTGGTTGTTGTTACATCATTTGCAATAATTTTTGTATAGGAAGTAATACGTGACATTTTGAGAGTATAAATAAACTCTCGTTGTCTAGTGAAGAACTAACACATGTATAAACTAAATAGAAAAAATAAAACTAGACCTATGTTGACTTACCTAATTAAAATAAGATTCATTCTTTGTACGCCGGTGCCTTGTGACAATGGTTTCTCTCATTCTTTTATACTTAGGTTTTTGTTTTCCAGACGTCTCAGTTCTAGTATTCTAGTTCTGGGTTCCTCTTTATTATTTTTTTTACCAAAACTAACATGGCAAATATCTCAACAAAAACGTTTTAAAGTATGGCCAATCCATCGTTATAGAAACTAATTTTAATACCAGAATCGGTTTAACTTGGTTTCTGCTAAAACTTCAATATTTTGTAACTAAAACTAATCTAAGAGAAATATTTGTTTTCAAATTCCAATGGCCCAAAAAGTATACTATGGACGTAGCTGTGATTTTTAAAGTAATATTTACTGTAGTTGAGAGTTACCCAATTATTATAAATATCATTTAAAAGAACATTTTAAAGTTTTGATTTTAAGGTTTTGTTTTAAGTTGGCGGCCGTAATCGGTTTTCATAATTGATTTTTTTATTTTTATGTTTTGCTCAGAATTAACAATTTTACCAAACTTTGCTTATGATATATGGAGTTCTATCAAAATTTAATTCGAGTACTTAACTTCAAGTTTCCAACAGTAATAATATAGAACTTTTGATAAATATAAATGACAATATGTAAAATTATTACCTAACAATCAGATCTAGTGTAAATACTACTTATTTCTACTTAAATACCAAATAATGCTGTTTAAACATATACATCCTTTGTCTTTAAAGTTTGGTTATATCCCCAAATATTTAAAATGTATGGTCAAAAATCTTAAATAGTTTTAAAAAAACTATTTGACTATATAAAAGACGTACAAGAGCTTAATGACGATGTTAAGTGTTGGTACAATTATCACCTGTTACTTAAATTGTTTCAATTAACAGCTGATTTCATGATTTAAATCAATTAATAATTGATTGAGTAGTCTGTAGGTTAGATTTATATTGAAGAGAACCTAAATTATGCTGGTTATTTTTAACAGTTCTTATAATTCTTGTTATATATCATTTACTTAATAATTTGATTTAAACAATTAATCCCATTTACTATCATTAGTTAGAGTACTTACAAGTTTAATGCAAAAGTTTATAAAATACTTGTGCAGAGGTTATAAGGGTATATGCATGCGAAGCTCATTGATGTTTCTCCTTGTTTATTGTAATGACTGCCAAAATCTTCCTGACCAGAATTAAAGTATGTTCACTCTGTAGTAAAATGCAAGTTTTTAATGTCACATAGCTTGATATATAAATACATTCCTTGTAAAAACTACCTGAATATTACTAATTTTATTATGTAATACTGTAATCTCAAAAATTAAACATACTATGTCACTACATTAAAAGAGGTCTGAACCTATTTAATAACAAACCGTATAGACTAGCGCTACACAAAATACAATAATAATGATTCAAACCCTTTTACTTTCTCACTATACTATAGCACAGAGAAAGTATAGTGATCGCAAAAAAAATCGATGTTGAGATTTTTGTGGAAATATCCGTTTTGGGACCCACTGAGTCCAAAAAATGTTTTTTACAAAATGTCTGTCTGTATGTATTCATGTATGTATGTCTGTATGTATGTATATGTCTGTATGTATACAAAGCTAGAGCGAAAAGTATTCAATCGATTTCAAACAAATTTGCACCAGACATGTCAAGTAGGCCTGTATGGATGCACGAAAAACGGGTTTGAAAATTTTTAAAAACAACCCGCTTTTGGGAAAAAAACCCCCAAAAAATCAGTTATAATTTTTTTATTAAAAAAACGGCTCTAACGATTTTGATAAAATTTTGCTTATTTGTAGCCTTTAATGTACCCTACCATATGCAAAAAACAGCATTTTTCTAAGAATTCTCGTTTAGCTAATAATAATAATAACTGATTTTTGGGGGTTTTTTGGCCATAAAGGGGGCTGTTTTTCAAAATTTTTAGTGCATCTATACAGGCCTAATTGACGTGTTTGTTTCAAACTTGTTGAAATTGATGGAATAGTTACCTCTCTAGATAATAATAATATTTATTAGTTCATCTCCTACTTTAATAAATCACCTCTCCTACCCCACATACAATTATGAAGTCACAGTGAATCTGTTTAATAATTTAAATATGTTTGTAAGAAAGTATGTGCCAGTTCCTGGTACCGTTTATTGATTTTAAATGTGTTCATAAGAAAACAGTTAAATACTTTTCACCAACACTACATGTTTGAAAGCTAGTGAAGTTTCGACGCTGATCTATATGTTGAGACGAGAATGATAGTATCAATGCTTTAAGTGCAGTATACTCTTATAATTACAGGGTGTTCGAAAAGTCTAATAATGGCTTAATATTTGGTATGTAAGGAAAATTGGAAGGTAGGTATGATTAAGGAACCTACTCTATGTAAAAATACTATTTTATTAATATGTACAAAAAATATTCTCCCATCTTGGATCTGTCTTTTTGAATGTAACTTTTTTATAAATAATAAAGTGGTCATCTTATACATAATTTCAATGTAAAAATTTAAGAGAATATAAATGTTGAAAACCGCACCTCCATATCTTAAACCGTTGTGAATATAATTGCAATTTACATAGAGCAGTTCCTCAATCACACCTACCTTAAAATTTTCCTTATATACCAAATATTAAGCCGTTCTCAGACTTTCCCCCCCTCCGTGTATTTTCGTATTTAACATACAAAATGTAATTGTATATTTCTAAATTTAGTGATCACTTTTAAATGATTTGCACGAACTTTTATCTATTGATCAATCCACACCTAAATGAAACAATCAAACGAAATCTCGCACCATCAGCGAGAACATATAGGCCTACATTTGAAAATTTTAAACAATTTGAATTAAATTCCTTATCCTAAAATAAATAATTTTGTCAGTAATGTTAATCTACAAAATAGTTATAATTGAATACTTGTAGGCCACAGTACAAGCCTAAGTGTTTACGACCCTTGGATGTTTACCAAGATACCTCACCAGTACCTGACCTAACATCCCCTCTTTGAGCCGACATTTCCTTGTTTTATTAGGGATAATAAATATGACTACCCATTGTGCGGCAAAAGTAACAATAGGTAGTTGGACTATGCTATAAATTAATATTTGTTAGTTTTAATACAATCTACTTTAGTTTTTAAGAATTTAATACTATAGCATTCAGAAAGAGGTGGTTGTTTTTCCGCGAATAAAATCTTTAATATTGTTATGGAGTCAACTCTACTATCCTTGAGACAGGCACACTCAACTAGTTTTAATTTGCTATGTTTTGAAATAGGATAATATAAAAACATTGTAAAAGTGAATAATAAGTCTGACACAAATATTTTAACTGTTCTGTTTTCTATAGTACTGAAATTACATCTTCACAAAAAGGATTTTCTCTTAAATTAATAAATATAAAATTAATTATCTTTAAAAAAATAATTGTGCTTACAGGATTATAAATATTCATGTAGAAATAATGAATAAAAATCCGGTCATGGCTATCACATATAGTATAAAGGAGACAATACTAAAACATATACTTTTCTGTGTTAAGTAGATTAGTTATTCTGATAGCACCTTCATAAGACTTTTGTGTATCATTCTTGCAAAAAAAGTTATTTTTTTAGAATGTGTGTTTTAAAAAATATATATTTCTTGTTGGTAAAGAACAAAAGGTCTTTAGTTTGTGCTATAATAATACAAATTGAGTAGCAGCATAATGCATAAGTAAATCTAGTGTCAGTAAACAGTACACATAGGTTAAAACATAATTAACTCTGATGTTGGTTTTAACTGTAGAAGACTGGACGAGAGAGTTAAAACTCACATTCAAGCATTCTGTACCCCATTCTATAGGAAGTAATTCTTGCGATAAAGTAACCGTTTTTACCACAAGATATTTAATATTTTCTTCCGTTTTAAATAAATTGTAAAATAGCTAATCATTAATCCTGCTGTATTAAAAAGTGCCTACAAAAATTAAAATTTATTGTTTCAACAGTTGCTGAAATGTAGTAACAAGTTTTCTTATTTTCTGCGATTTAAAATAAATAACCAAAACATTTATTCCAGTTATTTCTAACGACACAAAATAAAAACATTCCTATCAAATTTTCCGTTTCTAGTTGTTGACGAGTTTTTAAGAAGAGTTTTCATATGTTCTGCAGTTTAAGAATAATTATCAAAATGTGTAATTAGTGTAATGTGTTACGGCATAAAAAGAAACATTTTTAGCAAATTGTAAGTTTTCAACTTCTGCCATCAATGAAATATAGTCAAAAATTTTCCGAAAGGATTTAAATATTTTCTTCCGTTTTAAAAATTATTAATTAAAAATAGGTGTCCTTCGTTATCTCCAAAGGCGCAGAAAAAACATTTCTACAAATATTTTTCATCCTTAGTTTTAGACACTATGCAGATATCGTAACGAGAATTCCAAAACTGTTTTTTATTTTCTTCTGTTTTTAAATAAAAACTAAACTATGTTTTCCTGGTTTATGGCAAAGACAAAACACTCCAACCATAATTTACAGCTTCTATTTTCTATCAAGCTTTAGTAAAGAGTTTTCCAAAAGAGTTAAGAGACGTTATTGAATGATAACTTGGAATTTAATTCTGCGATACCTTCAACATTACAAAATAAAAAATAACATAAATTAAATTTTTCTTTTATTGTTTTAATTTTAGTAATAGCCGGGATAGGGTTTCCGGAAAATAATACTGTTTTAAATTAATTAAATAAAACTTCAATTCTCCACCATCTCATATGAAACAAAGAACATTCTTAACAAACTTCCCGTTTCTAGTTTCAGCCATTATTAAGATAACACGTTTTCCGGAAGAGTTTTATTTACTCTGTGTTATATTTAATAGTAGTAACTGTAGAAAATTGCAACATAAAGTGCTAAAAAGTTATTATTAATATATTATTTCACACAACAATTTATGATATCATGCACAATGCATAAAAAAAACAACAAAGGAAAACTATTATACAGGTGTCCCATAAGTAAAGTGTCAAACTTCGAGGAATGGTTCTATGGGTCAAAATAAGGAAAAAAGTTTATATAAACACAAGCTCGAAAAAGCTTCGTTTTCTAGATATTTGAAATTTCGTTTTTTGTACAAAATAATTCTTATCTAGAGAACGGACGTTTTGACTGATTGATTTCAAACTTAGCATAAAGTTTAACCTAACAATTATGTATCTCAAGAAAAATAAACGATTAAATCCAATAATGAGTTTCAAAATATCACCTGTTTGGAAATTTCAAACCTAAATTACTAAGAAACCGCACATTTTAAACAACAAAATTTCAAGACACCTTTTTATAGCCCTAAATTATTTTCACATAACTGAACTATTATCCTTCATCCGATTGTTTTGACAGTTACACCATCAGATAGAAAATCAAAAGGGCTACACAAAAGTTTCCTTGAAATGTTTTGTTAAAACATACGGTTTTTGAGTAATTTAGGTTTAAAATTTTCAAACAGCCGCCATTTTGAAAATAATGATTGGATTTAATCGCTTATATTTCTTGAGCTACATAATTGTTTGGTTAAACTGCATGCGAAGTTTGAACTCAATCAGTCAAACCGTTCTCTAGATAATAATTATTTTGTACAAAAAACAAAATGGCGGATATCTAGAAAACAAAGCGTTTTCGGGTTTGTGTTTATATAAACTTTTTCCTTATTTTGACCTACAGAACCATTTCCCGAAGTTTGTTACTTTACTTATGGGACACGCTGTATACAAACACAAACATATTTTTAACAGTTTTTTGTTGATCAATAAGCTAGATCAACAAAAACGAACATCGATCAACAAAGAAAGTAATTTTGGGATCAACAATGTGTTGTTAAAATTAAGTAAATTTTTTTGTATATATAACTATACATGATACTTTTTATATGCGGTTTTTCATTCTGAATTGAATGTTGTCAAAATTAGCTTTCTACTATAATTAGAACTTAATTTATAAGCGTTTCAAAATGATCAACAATTAATGTTAACTGACACAAGATCAACAAATAGTGCTACGAGACAAATATATATATATATATATATATATATATATACAGGGTGTTAATAAAAACCGTAGCGAACTATACAGGATCGGATTGTATTCAATTAAATAAATAAAAAATGTTCGGTAACATTTTTTTCGAATTCAGCTTAGTTTAGTCGTAATCAGCCATTTTTTACAAAATATCACTGTAACTCTAGAAATAGATGCTATATCGAGTTCAAATTTGGAATAAGTATTTTGCATGTTAAGATTTACAAGTGTACCAGTCTCAAAGAATGTATTTTTATAATTTTCAAAATGGCAAGCGTTACAAATTTTTAGGGTGGAATATCTTGAAAACTGTTAACTTCACAAAAAAAAACTTACAAGAGACAAAATATTTTCATTTTTTAACGACACACAAAATGCTGTTTTTGTTGTTTCTGTAGGTCAAAGATAACCGAGTTATCGAAAAAAAAAAAATAAAAACGTAATTTCTTTTTAATTGTCTACAACAACCAAAATTAGCATAAAACCTTCGTTTTTTAGAATGTTAATAGTTTTAATAAATAAGATAAAAGCCCTTGCTCTGAATTGCATTAAAAATTCAAATGTGGTTCTTAACCATTTCAAAATGGAGACTGATAATACGCTTCAATAATGCTAAAAAGGTATCAAATTTTAAAATGTTATCAAAATAGCAACAGAAATAACTGCACCAAGTAATGAATACAATACGATCCTGTACAGCCCGCTACGGTTTTTACTTTTTAGGGACACCCTGTAAATATAACTTTTAATGACTCTAAACCCTGTTCTGAGGACCTTAGTCGGCGCTCATTGACCATTCCCTAGCTTAGGCCTCACCATACGAGTCACTGCAATAGCTCATCGTTCCTGTAGAAATTCACTAATAACAGTAATAGTAATGAAGTTGTTATAGAGGTTTAGGAAACATGACAGACATTTTATCTGAAATATTAAACCCTACAATCAGCTGCGAAATTCTTCTTCTGGCTGCATAACAGTGCAAGGAGACTGTGTTTCGGGATATGATCTTTAAATATACAAATAACAACCAAATTCATTCAAGGACAAAACACTTTCTCGCTAATATACCCCTTGCTGTAGCAGTAATAAATACAAACAATTTATTTGAACGAAGTACATCTTTCAACTTAATTGGTGATTGGAAGGAATGTGCAGCGGACGAATTAACCGCCTTGACAAAACACCTGCGGCAAGCGTTTCAATTTACTGCTACAGTTCCTCATTTTAGTTGTCTGTTTTAATAGCATTCGATAAACGAGAAGGCAGTTGAGGTGGGTTCACATGGTCGAAGTATGAAGACATCTTGAGCGCCAGTTAATTGGTAAACTACACAATGGACTCGATCTAGACTGCCAAGAAGCATCGGGTTAAGGGGGCACTCCGCCATAAAACTGATTTATTTAGTTTTTCAAGCTATCATAACCAAATTTTTTAAGAGTTTATATAAGTAAGAATTAACTTTTGCCACATTTTCAAGTCCCTAGACCCTTCACCCCCTCGGAGGAGGGGGCACTTTTTCATAAAAAACAGACTTTACTATGGTATGCCTAACTCAAGAACTATGTAAGATAGGTTCAAAGTTTTTTTTTTTACTTTGTAGAGGACATGGCGGTAAAAGTTTACTTTTTTTGTCTGTAACGGCCCCTAGCATGGCATTGCTATTTTTTTTTTTTTTAATAACTTAATTTGTTTATTAAAATATTATTAAAAACTAAAATTAATTATTATTTTGAATAAATATTTACAGGTAACATTCAACTATTCTATGCTAGAGGCCATAGAATGAAATGTTATCTTCAAAATAAAATTTTAAAAATCAAGAAGATATCTCTAACAGAACTTGAGATATGCCCGCCATAGTGATTCAAAATGCGTAAAAATCAAATTTTCGTAAAACAGCCCACAAAGGAAAACAAACACCACATCAGTTGCTAAGCAAATCTTGCAAGTGTATTTCTTTATATTACTTAGTATACATAGTATGTTTGAATTACTTACACTAAAACTCTCCCGCTCTAGGTCTTTCCTTCTTTGTCTTTCAGTTTTTGTTCATGGTACGTTTTTATCACTTGAATTTTCTTTCTATATTCCTTGAACTAGTGACTCAAAATTGTGTGCAAGCTTTTAGTTATCGTTAGATTTGAATGGGTTAGAATAACATTTTACCTGTTTATTATACATCAATCTCTTCAGAAAAACATAGTGCATAAGAAACTGCAAAGAAAAACAAATGGTAGAAAAATATATTTTTGACGATTTTTAGGGTGGAGTGTCCCTTTAATGAGTTTTGAAAATTGATTTAGTTAAGAAAAAAAAAGCTTTAAAAAATTCACAAAAACAACAATTTAATTGTAACAGCTGTTTCGCCGCTAAGCATCATCAGGCAACTAAAATGTACAGAACAACTTAAGCCCGACATATATGTTATGAGGATGAGGTGGAATAGCAAGGGAAGGGGGATGGCCTTGGAGTACCAGAGAAGGACAATGAACTGACAGGTTCTGTAAGTACAATGGGTTTCAACAAAGAGGATGGGTTATGTATTTGTTAATTTAGGTTAGAAGCATGGCAATTGATAACAGATCTGTTTTTTTTTAAATTCCAAAATATTTAATTGTTTACTTTTTTTGTACAATATGTACGACTTTAACATTAACAATGAGATTAAATGTATTGCCTTCATTTAATAAGTCGTTAGCAAAATTTTGGTCTGCTTTACCATGATTCCAGCAATATAAGTGTTACTTTAATCTTGTTTTAATGCATCTACCTGTTTTACCTACATATTCACAATTGCAGTCATTACAATTAATCTTGTAAACACCACTGTTATAAAATAAGTCTTTCTTAATTAAAGTTAAGAAAACTTCGATTGAAGTAACGCTTACCTATCACGAAAAAATATGCGAGTGGCGGTACCGTAATGTGAAGCACAAGCTTTCCTTGAGACATTAGTTGCTTGAAAAACATATAACTAATAAACTATGTTTAAATACTGTATTATTTAATAATATTGTTATGTATACATTTTTGACAACATTGAATTTAATATCGTTACACAAAACCAACTCGATTGTTACCGCACACAAACAGGCTGCGCCTATATTGTTTGGTTTTTTTTACCAAATTATGTCGTGTTTGGTATCATTCTTCTTATTTTTTCATCTACTTTTCAATTATTCGATGGAAATTTGCAAATTATGATCATGAAATAAAAGTTAATTTCCTAGTGGGGATTCAGAAGCGAGACACATTAAGGGTCTGCTGTAGTGGTTTCCATCTAGGATTTTTACCCCATAAGAGCAATGTTAAATTTCAAACTATTTATTTCGTTTTTTATCATAAAATTGATTGCAAGGTCTAATTTTAAGCACAATTACAATAAGCATCCGTTTTGCATTTTATATTTTTTAAAAATGCCTTTCTTTTGTTATGTAATTGACATTTTGTATGTAAAAAGTTTGAATTTTTTTCCTAAAACAACAAAAAATTAATAATGAAAAGTAGTTTGCAAGCTGGATCCGAAATTTTATAAAGAATATTCAGGTTTTTTTTCAGCACTCAATTACAAAAGATAGGCTTATAAAATGGTTTGAGATGAGGCAATGTCAAAGCGCTCAGCTGCAAGAAATTGCACTGTTTAGATAGGGTTATAAAGAGTAGCGCTTGCGTTTCCGGCTGCTTTCTCGTTTACTGGAGCAGACTCTTAAGGAATCAGTTGCGGTCGGAAGCGAGGGCTGGGTTTGACCGAGCCAGCCTCAGGTAGCCGAGCGATCCAGAGGACAGGTTACTTCTTACAGACTACAGTACTCTGCATTTACACATATAACTGGACAATTTAAGTTTTAAATGCGTATATACCACATAGGGTCCTTTAATACCTTATATTCATAAATTATTATGCAATTCAAAGCCCACATTTGCCAGCAAAAAAGCTTTGTTCATTGTGAAAGTTCCAACAAAAAAAGGAATAGGAAAAAAAAATTATTCAAGTCCCGAAAAGAGGGAGCTTTCTCCGAAAAATATTTTTTTCTTTTAAATGCAGGCGAATCGTAACTTATATTGTACTAATTGCTGACCATTTTCAGTTTAGCATCCCGTTAATTCTGAAAGTAGACAACGAGAGAGCGCAGCGTTAACTTATACAAAACTTGAATTCCCAGCGCGATCTTAAACTTTTAACAAACTCGGCATTAATTTTACTTAAAGTTTGCGCCGCACGAGTATATTTCAACTGTTTTAATTTAAATAATTTCAGTTGTCTCGGCTTTTAAAGTTGGTGCCAAATTTAATTCAGACTGGAGCCATTTAAACAAACACACACAATAGGAGGCTGTCGTGAAGCGTGTAAACAGCAATGAGTCACAAAGGTTTCGGACAATGGACGGGCTGAGTGACAAACTGTTTATTTTAACTCGTTTATAGAAGACAATAAAAACTTATTCGTGAGCTAACTTCGATAGGCGAAAACAGAACCTAATGAAACTTACTTTGTTTATGAATCACATACAGGGCATGTATTAGATTAGTTATTCATTCAAAAGACATTTTAAAACTATTTAAATGAATGCTAATGTTTCATGCCTCCCCCCCCCCCAGCGCTCAGGGAAAGGAAAATATGTATATTATTTATAGACAGATATTTTTCTTTAAAGAGATTAGCACTAAAAAATGTTTTAAATATTATGTGCCGTTTGATTTTACATATACTTATTTTATCTTTTACAAGAGTTCAAGCTGGGTCACTTCTTGGTGCGGCATCTAGGAGTGTTATAGGTCTGTGTGTATTCACTGACGGTGTAAAGGTACAGACTCAATGTTGTGTGAGTTAATATTTCACCTGCCAAATTGGCTTCCCAAATTTTAAAAGTTTTCTTGGGGAGGTCAAAAATATCTCTGGACTCATTTTGCCGAAGGAGGGAAGGGTAGGCCTACTACTTAACACGTTCACTGCTTCGCAAATTTCGTATTTCCTATGCTAGTTTTATATCTTCTAGTTTTATTACTACCAAGTGCGTTAGTTCACAAATCCCTCACTTGATATGAATAGTTGTGATAGTCATCACAGTGAATGATAAGTACCTGTGAAAACTGATATTGCTACTTTTCAATATTCCTGAAATGTGATTGTGATTAACTGTGAATTGCCGTTGAAGTTTGTCAGCATGTGCACTAATCGGTAGATTGGTACTGTGAACAACCCCAGATAAAGCTCGGGAGGAGTGACAAATATTTCTGAGTAGACCGCAGCGCTCCAAGCTTCGGAGCTATACACTACTAGCATTGAGCTTCTGTGCGTTTCTTTCTTCCGCTAGCAAATATAGGGCAGCTTCATAAAGACGGAAACTAGAGGGTTACGGACTTAATCCTGACTGTAAACGCACTGAAATAAGCATGCGTGAAACATTTAACATTGCGTTTATTGGAGTTGAAATTGAAGACAGTGGCTGGGTGTGCCAAGCCATTAGTTAGTAATATTTATTGAACTCCCTTAACATTTTAATCTATAATATAAATGCGAAATACCACTCACTCACTCATCACGATTTCTCAAAAACTACCAAACGGATTGAAATGAAATTTGGTACGTAGCTTCCTCTAGGGCCATAGGTGTTCACTAAGAAAGGATTTGAAAAAATTCGACATTTTAGAGGGGGTTTAGGGAGATCAAAGTTATTAAATCACGATTTCTTCAAAACTAACGAACGGATTGGAATGAAAATTGGTATGTAGCTTCCTCTAGGGCCATAAGTGTTCACTAAAAAAGGGTTTTAAAGAATTGGAAATTTTTAGGGGGTTTAGGGGGTAAAAATAAACTAAATCACGATTTCTCAAAAATTACCGAACAGATTGGAATGAAATTTGGTATGTAACTTCCTCTAGGGCCATAGGCGCTCGCTAAGAAAGGGTTTCAAAAAATTCGAAATTTGGGGGGTGGATCAACGTTATTAAATCACTATTTCTTCAAAACTACCAAACGGATTGGAATTCAATTTGGTATGTAGCTTCCTCTCGGGCAATAGGTGCTCACTAAGAAAGGGTATGAACAATTTAGAAATTTTAGGAGGGGTTTGGGGGGATCAAGGTTACTAAAATCATAATTTCAGATCTTTTATTATTATGACAATAGTGCTTTAATTATTTAAGATCTATATATATAAAAGCCAAATACCACTCACTGACTGAACACTTAAAAAGAATACAATTACGTTAAAAAGACTGAAAATACCAACCATCACGGGCAACGCCGTACGGGTCAGCTAGTATTAATCTATTTTATTGTTATTTTTAATAGATTTTAATTCGTTGCTAAACTTTGTAATATATTAAAGATAATATTACCAACCTACGGAGGAAGAAATTTATAGTCGGCGTTGTTCACTAATAGTGTATATAAAACTAGGGCTCCACAACTGATCGCTTCGCTCACCAACCCCCGCAGCGAATCATGGCGAAGCCAATGCAAACAGATTATCGTATACTCTGATATTTTCACGGAAATTACGGTTAATTAGGATATAAACATTTGAAGGTGTTAAGTATTTTGTAAAAAAAAATCGTGGATAAATGGAAAACAAAGCATTTGCGCACCTATGTTTATATGATTAAAAAAATATATATTTTCACTAATAGAACACGTCCAGAAAGTTTTTCCATTTCTTCCTGAATCATCCTGTATGTATGTTTGACTCGAGACCGCGATATTAAATACAGCTAGTATTTGGCAAGATGTCATTCTGGAGTAATCTTTCTATATAACTTTCTCATCCGACCTATTCTGTTTCTAGAGTGTTTTAACAACTAATTTCAAACTTGTGACACTTGTACACACATTTCATTTATATAATACCAGGATTTTATTTTGTTCCCACGGATACAAAACTTATTACAACCCATACATCATTATACCGTCCTGCAGACTTACGTTAGATCGATCTCTGCGTTTATCTCAATAAAGTCAAGTTATCCCAGCTCCTCCTACACGCTGCACGATAAACTTGCATCTATCAGCCGAGCACTTTCCTTAATTGTCACAAACTGTGCATTCTTCAGCTACTGCGGGCGTTTCTATTGGATACTTTATTCAAACAGTTTCAAATAAAAGACATTCCATTCATTCATTAAACTTCCATCGATTTACGGTTTTATTTTTACGGTAAAGAAATGTTCGTCAAAGTGAATTTAAAAGGCTATTAAAATAAAAACTTTGTATCTTGATAGTTGTCAATCATAATACAAACAATATTTAGTGTTTAGCCAATAACTAGGTTATCTTTTAAGTTACGGAAATAATAAAAATCGTTATGTATCTCATTAAAAAGGAAATGTTTTGTTTTCTGAAATTATATTAAGTTAGCTGTTTTCGAGATATTTTAAATTACAAATTTTAAACGGCTGCAGTTTTGAAAATATGTGAAAAAACGCTTTGGCATACTGTATATGATTAAAAGATGTCATACCAAATATGTATCCGAAATGTGCGTTTAATATATTTCCTAAATCCAAAGATATTAATAGTCCAGTCAAATTAGAATTTTACCTTATAAAAAGGTCAAATAGTATTTGTTATTTTTATCTTGTATATATAGGTAGTAAGTGTTCGAGAAAAAAATGTAAACTCTAAAACCCTCGGCACAATTTCTAGCAGCCAGGAAACCGCGATTTTTTGGCACTTTTTTCATTGTGTTTCTAAATATCTTGTTTCTAAAACGAGTGGTTTTGGAGGAAAACCTTCAAATACAAAACATATAGAGCATTAAATTCCCTACAACTTTTGAACATAAAGTTTTTTCTAAATGTTTTGCGCTACAGCCTCTCAAAGATGGGCCATCTTTATAAAAATGGTTGAAAATCTTAAAACCGCCTGTTTTGGAAATATGTTCAGTTTTTCTAAATATCTCCAAAACGAGTGGTTTTAGAGGAAACCCTTTAGACACAAAACATGTATATCATAAAATTTCCTACGACTTTTGTAAACAAAGTTTTTTTTCAACGACCAATAGGGAGCGCGTTACAGCCTCTCAAAGATGGACAACTTTTTCCAAAATGGTTGAAAATCTTAAAATCGCCTGTCTCCGACCAAACTATGCTCAGTGAGCTTCATTTCTTGCCGTCAACATTGCTTTCCCAACTCTCTAGACCCCCCCTCCCCCTCCCACTACATACACATACACACCCCTCCCCCTTCCTTCGATGATCGAATGTAGATGGGTTAAATAATAAACAGCAAACTGAATGCTGAACGTATTTAACATACATTCGCACTCATGTTAAATATTTCATTTGAACAAAACTAAGAACTCTCGCAATCCCGAAACTACTATTCACAACTGAGGGAGAAATCGGCCAGGAGGAAGGAATTAGGGGGGGGGGGGTTCGGAAAAAAGAGGTAGTGCTGAGTGAACTATTTGATACACTGTAGCCCCTGAAAATTTTCGCTTTTGCAGTGAAAATACAGTTTGGATTTAAATCGGGTTTGTTTTAGACTTCGAGTTTAGTGCGGATCTACAAACATTGGTAACTATGTTACTTTTGTTTTTTATAAAGAAAACCAAACAATGTTGAAGAAAAAGTAAAAACATATTCTTTCAAAATATACCAGGAAAGATTTGAAACAGATTATTTCTGTTGACTTTAAAAAAAATATTTGAAAAATTGTTATTGTTTGTTTTCTGAACAAATAAGTATTAGATAAGCTTCTGAATTGAACTATGAGCCACTGTTTGAATTGATTTTTTGGTTGACATGCTGTGTTGTGTAAATAGTTTATGTTGTCCAACCATTTTGACTTCTCCATTTTTAGTGAAAGATAAAGTTTATTGACGTTGTTTTTTGTTGCTACTTGAAATTAAAATCCTATTAATTAAATAGGCTTAAAGTATGGCTAGACAAAATAATTTGTTTTACGAAAACACCACCAACCCTGCTCTATTGAAGGTATCCATACCTACAACAGAAACATGAAATAATTTAACTTTAATTTTAGTGACCATAGATTGGCTGAAAATAGGTGAATTGGACAATAGGTGAATTGGGTGAGGGGGGGGGGCTCGAAAAGTTGGGATGCTAATGGGATACAATTTTTAATTTAATGTTGACGACAAGAAATGAGGCTCACTGAGCATAGCTTGGTCGGAGACAGGCGATTTTAAGATTTTCAACCATTTTGGAAAAAGTTGTCCATCTTTGAGAGGCTGTAACGCGCTCCCTATTGGTCGTAGAAAAAATTTGTTTACAAAAGTTGTAGGAAATTTAATGATATATATGTTTTGTGTCTAAAGGGTTTCCTCTAAAACCACTCGTTTTGGCGATATTTAGAAAAAACTGAAATTATTTCCAAACTCGGCGGTTTTCGGGCTGCCAAAAGTTGTGTCGACGGTTTCAGAGTTTACAATTTTTTATCGAATATTTCCTACCTATCTATACAAGATAAACAAATAATAAAACCAACTGGACCTTTTGTAAGGTAAGCCGTTTTTTGGGATTCTTTGACTGGACTCCCATTATTAGTATTATGTAAAAAACAAAAACTAAATTATGGATATTGGAAAACGAAGCATTTCCGAACCTACGTTTATATCAAAGTTTTCCTTCATTTTCTATACTTTCCTTCGTGTTACTATATACATTAGTAGAACACATCATAAAACTTGCTCCGTGCTTCATGAATCACCTGTATACAATCGATAATATATATAGTAACATACATCTATAATATTATATTATATAAAATCAATATTCGGAGTGGCAAAAACCAATCATTGTATGTAAAAACTAACAGATGAGTTTATAAAGGATGCTCTATCTTTAAAATGCCCGACTGCTATTACTTTATTAAACTGATGGACCTAGTCAGCAGTTTATATTTTAAAATTTGCAGTAATATTTAACTAAACTATACGTGTGCTAAAATTTAGGGAATAGATCAACGTTTAATTCTAAAACTTCAATTTTCTAATTTTGTATTTACTGAAAGATTTTTCCAAATAGGATGACTACAGAAACGTGTCCCTCTTTATAGTATTAACATAAACGGTTCAGAGTAACCGAGCTATGATAAGGGAAATACAGTTAGTTTTGTTTGCAGTACAGAAACCTCCGGCCTATGTCCAGCCAGTAACTTGCGGTTATATTACACACAATCATGCTTTCATGTGCCTACTTCATTATCTTACCTTTGTTTTCAGGTATTTTACAACACGAAGCACTAAAGTAGAACAATATGCCAAACAGCGGATGTCAAAAACAAGATAAATAGTCGGAGGGAGTGGGGGGAGGGGGTCAGTATAATCAGCTGGTATACAACATGCCCACTACAATGACTAGGACGGCCTCAACGAAACCGATGTTTTAAATTACCGATTGCCAGTTGAGTTTAGGCAGTTGTGTGAATTGTGAAAAAGTGAAATAATTTTAAGCCGGTTTGGATTCAGATAGTGAAACTATATTTAATGGCCAAACAAAATTGGAAACTCAACAGGTAGGCGAAGTGTTGAAGTATAATTAATTTATGGTTTTATTTAAAGTTTTAGTTTGCTCTTACAGTCCAAGAGGCGTACAAATCTAGCACGTAAGTTTTGAGTCACAAATGTGTTTTTATCATAATGCAATATAAACTGGTGTTTTTAATGCAACGTCCTTAAAGTGCCTCTTTATTTTAGTCATTCACTACTTGCTCAAAAACTCAGTTAATTCAATGACCAGTTGACTTGTTTTTGATACTAGGACCTAATAGTCTATTTCGCACCAAGGGCCGAAAGTGGGTTTTTGCTGGCCTGAGATCGTGTTTGAGGGCAATGCAAAACCCCTTCGGCAGAGGTAAGAACGCTATTTTTCACCATACTACACTACGTAGACTAAGGGGGAATAAGTTATTTAAACTATATTTATTTGAAAATAAACATATTTATTCAAACTATTGGGGCATTAGGTAGGTTTGCACAGTATCTAACTCACTACTATATTTTAATATCGTTAAATAATCAGCTGTTTTCACTGGTTATCACTTGCCGCACATTAATGTATCGATTGAGTTTGTTTGAATGCACAGCTGGTTTACTTTGTGGCCCTAGGCCGGCAAATCGTAACTTTCGGCCCAAATATTATGTTCGCAAAACAGCTGATTACAATGCAGTATGGTGAAAAAGTATTTTATTGTACGTAAACAATGCATTGCGGTACTTTAAAATCACAACAGCTGTAACTTCAAAAGGTTCACTGTTTTCCAACTGAAAGCAGCACTGTCGCGCTAGATTAAATCGGGTACAAAATCTGTAGAAAAATTTATAATGTAATTTAATTAAGTGTTCGTGTGATTCTAGTGCAGTATGATAAAAAGTATCGTTCATAACTTGTACCTAAAGTGCTTTGTATTCCTTGGAAGATTTTTTATAAAATCACGATCTCGCACCAAAAACATCCCGTTTAGGTACCTACTAGTGATGAAATGTACTATTAAATGAGTACGAAAACATCAATCATCCTGTCTTATTTTTTTAGATTCTGTAACATATTTACGAATTACAACTCTTTGACTCACTAATCAAAAAATAATAGGAACCACAATGAGTACAGACCGGAAATTTAGAAGGTAGGTATCCCTTGGGTGGTATGTGCTTGTTAAGAAAGGATTTTCCAATTCCATAACTAACCACTTTCACTGCCAAAGTTTTGTTTCGACTTTGATCTTAAAAAAATTGGCGAATTTCCATGGGGAAAATGAGCTATTGCAGTGACTCTCACTTAAGGTCGAAAATAGTAATTGAGCACAGATCATGCTCCCCAGAATACCTTTTTGGAGTGACGTTATAAATTTGATATATGTGTTCGCATACTAAAAACCGCATTTTACGTCTGATTCGGTCCAAAATTGGTAAACACGTTGGTTTTCTAAGTGGCTCGTACGAGTTCGTTACCCAAAAAATCCGACAACCGGGAGCACTTTTTTGACCGGAAGTCAATATTTTTTGAGATTTTTCATGCAATAATGAAACTTGTTTGGTGTTATATCTAAAAAAGAAATATAGGAGATTATTCTTCATATTTTATCCATTTATGGAATTCTACCCACCTGAACTGAATTTTTAACAATAATTTAAGTTACGTACCTTCTGTGTTTTGTCAGTTCCTTTTATTTTTGAATCTGGATTACTAGTTTCAACCTTGCATACAGGTCATCTTCAGATCCATAAAGGTGAATCCGTTCACAACAACTTCGTTGTAACAACACATATATAGATATAGGCATATAATATCCTGGCACTTGACTTCGCTCTGGCGCGATGGGCCGGGAGTGTGGGGAAAGGACGGAAGTGGAGAAAAAACATTTTAACACACCGTTCTGGAACTGGTTTATTTCAGTCCGCCGGGAGTACTGATGTTTTTAGTCAGGTTAGTAGAAGTTTGCTCAAGTGCCAGCTTACACGCCGGTATCTGTACACGCACACATAACACATACTGGTAAGGGACATGTTACAGGACGCATCGGTCAAAGTTTTTAAATGGATCTGAAGATGACCCGGGTGCAAAAATAAACTGACAAAAGCCGGTAAGTACGTAACCTACATTATTGCTTCACATTTTGTTTCTTTACATGACCTTATAGCTCGTCTGGCTCCCCCGAACTCGATGAAAACGTAAAATATCGTAAAATGACTTGATTTACATCCACAAGGAGGATTTTACCGTGGGGCAGCTTTCGTTACGAGGCCGACGGTCGGGGTGCAAACTCGCCAAGCATGTTTGTCCGCTGCGTACGAAGCAAAACAGTCCAAACTCTCAGGTCGCAAGGTTGAGGTGCAAACTCCCGCAAGGTCGAAGCCGGGGTTGGAGGCTGAGGTGTAAAGAAAGTTGTTGCCAATCTATTAATGTATTTCGATGTTTAATAAAACCAAGCAACTGTTGTTATTAGTGTACTTGTAATAGATTTATTAAATTTTAATGTACATCGTAAACATATATCTTAATGTCTAGGAAATACCTAACTATATATTTTTTTTATTTTCCTGTAACCGATGGTTAGCGTTTTAACAGATCTTTTCGAAAAATCATAAAGAAAAAACTATATCATAAAATCATAAATGAGAGAGGTTATAAAATAAAAATAAATACAAACTTTTATCGTCAGTTTATTCATTTGTACAAATTTATAGAAGAGATAAACATTCGTTTAGCTTCGAAAACGTTCGTACAACTTCGTATAACACATAAACATAGTCGATTATTAATTTCTTCATTGTAATATTAAGTTCTTAATAAAAATCAATTATTCAAGCATCATTTTAAAGTTTATGTTCCCCCCGCTATTGACAAAAAAATATACATGACAAACAATATATGTTTTAGGAAAAACATGGCGGCCACTTTCATATGGCCACACTGTCTCTATCTAGTCACTGTAATGGTTCCTAAAGAAAGGCACCATCTATTAACAATCTGTTTAACTAACATGACAGCTGTTATTTTGAGTGTTTACTTTCCATATGCAAGTGTTATAAACTGATATTTATAAACCAATTTAAATAATAATTATCTGAACTAAACCAACATATTAAATCCCCTAACTTTCGAAATATTGGTCAGCTAGTCATGTATATAAATGCAAAATTTTAACAAATAGGCCTACAGTTTGATAAAATCATGAACCATAATACATTTTAATTTGGAAATTCGCTCAACTCAAGTCGGGGTTCAGCTGCGTCATCGAATTATTTTTAATTTGTAATCATTTTTCTGCTTACATACTTCCCCAGCAAGGGTTAATTTTTCATCCGTAATTTAGTTAGATTGACCATTTCTTATCTAAATAATCCTTATAATTATACAGTTTTACAGAGTTGAGAATCCCCTCAGCATAGTAAGGTAGGCCTACGTACAGTTTGTTGTTTTTAAATAGTACTTTTTAAAATGATGTACTTCTGATGTGTATCTAATTAATCTGCCTGTGATTTTTCACAGGGCGTACTAGTTACTCTAAAACACAATAGATACAGTACATTTATCGGCTACATTGGTAAAGCTCTCCTAATCGCCTTTAGGTAACTTTAGCAATCCTAGTCAATAAAGTTGAAAATTAGTCAGGAAAGTTCTGCGGCCACGTAGCCGACCTGCATTCAACAACTGCAACTGCCGTTTTGTATAATTAGAAACTTGGATATTAAAGTAAACTATCTCATAGAAGCAATTCCTTTAAGGATAAAATAGTCAAAACAATAACACCGTTACTTTACATAAGTACAATTGCATAAAGTGCTTTGAAATGATAAATATACACTCTGAAATAGTAATATGGAACAAGCTGACAATTGAGGCAACGTTAAGCGTAAAGAAGTTATTACACGTAAAGGGAGGAAAATGTTCAGGTAGCTAAATAGAAATTGAACCAATGTAATTGGATACTACAAGATATGGTGTAATAAATTACTTTCTCGCAAACAAAACTCATGAGAGTGAACACTGGAATCACAAATGCTGACAATTGATTATCAGTGAGACAAAGCGATATTAAAGCACACACACTTACCAGTAGGACATATTACTAAAATATTACAAGGAAACCTATGTTATATATAAAGATTTACATAAATAGTTGACACCATATCAATTAGCGATATTGACATACTGTAATTTCTTTTTCAACGCATTGCATGTAGGCCCTATACATTGTTTTACCCCCAACCTTTGTCAAAACAACAACAAATGTGTTTTCAACTGGACCTGTTGGAGGATTTGTATAAATATTATGTCAGCCAAAATATGTACGATCCAACAAAAAATGAATACATGTAGCCCAATAAATTCTGAGCATAATGGTATATAGTTATTAGAAATAACTATTTTCCAACTACAAAAAATCCCAAAAGTTATGATTGAACCTAACCTAAAACCATTGCACAAACATTGTTTTTAATATTTATAACTGCAGCGTTTCCTTTATTTTTAAACCCAAGTGTAACAATAATCTACATTAGTTGTACTTTTTAATGTTTACTTCAAAAGTTATGAACGGATAAATCTTCTATTTCCTATTTGATGTTGAACTTGCAGCTACAGAACAATGGTAAACAACTATGCGTGTGGTGGGCAGTGGGATAATATCTTCCCATGCGTTTATGCATTTTGCATTTATCAGGTGATTGAGCCAAGGAGAAATAAATACAGAAGTCAGAAGAAAAAGTGATGCCCTATATGTTGTGTATTATAGCCTGTCTCAGGTTAAGTTGAGGCAAGAGGGTGGGTAATTAGG
>JAGFPH010003723.1:32336-70104 GCA_018207615.1 Philaenus spumarius
TTCCAAATTTGAACTCGATATAGCATCTATTTCTAGAGTTACAGTGAGATTTTGTAAAAAAATGGCTGATTACGACTAAACTAAGCTGAATTCGAAAAAAATGTTACCGAACATTTTTTATTTATTTCATTGAATACAATCCGATCCTGTATAGTTCGCTACGGTTTTTATTAACACCCTGCATATATATATATGTGTGTATTTATGAGTTTGCACGCTAACGGCCGCATTTTACGTCTGATTTGGTCCTTATTTGGTACACACGTTAGTTTTCAAGTCGCTCTGGTGAGTTCGATAGCCAAAAATTCCAACAACCGGAAGAACGTTTTTGACCAAAAGTAAATTTTGACATTTTTCGTACAAGAATGAAACTTATTTGCGCCCGTTGTAATCGGGATATGGTGTCGGTCGAGAAACCGCGTCATGCGTTAGGAGTAAAATCCAGAAAGTGCCTTTTAATACCTTTTCTCTACAAGAGATACCTCAAGAGTCTCGGTGGGTGAGTGGTTAACGCACTCGACTCCCACGCTAGAATCCCTGGTTCAATCCCCCCCGGCTGGGAAATTTTTTTTTTCAAAAATTATATTAAAGTATACGTATATACGAATGACTAAAGAAGTATAACTTCCACCGTCTGGTCCGACGCAGACCCAATTTTTTGGGGGTTTTATCTAAAGAGATAAATGTAGGAGATTATTTTTGCACATTTTTTTTAACACGACCTTACGCCCGTCTGGTTTCCCCAAAAATCGAACAAAAAGAAAATACAATAAACTACCCGTTTATGCGTTTTCGTCCATAATTCGAGATCGCAAGTTTGAGGTGCAAACGGGTGGAACGAAGCAGCGCTTCAGACGGGGCTTTAGGCAAACAAATTCTACTGATACATTTTGATACTCATGCACCGCCTTCGTGAGTGGACCAATTTCCCCAATAGTTGGTTGAAACAATAAAGCACATAAACTCAATTTTGTAAATTCGCTCAACTAACGCCAGCGGTTCAGCTGCGTGATCGAATTATGTTTTGAAATCATGAGCAGGTCCTTAATTGTGACGTAATACATTATTTCTGATTATTCAGAGTGTTCATTTTAGCTGGCTCACCATTGTGGTCTAAAAAACTACAAGATTTGCAATAAACTTTAAATTGGGACTTCCCCTACTTATTAGTTGCCATTACAGATATGCTATTTTCCAACATGACCAACTTGATAATTTGAATACCCTATGTTGACGACTATTTAACGATTTTTTCTTGACAAATGTTTCGTAACCCCGACCGTTAAGTAGCTTGTGTACTTAGGAATTAGCGAATTCAAAAAGATCAGCTGTTATATGTAGGCCTACTTGTAAAATGATTAACAGCTGAGATTTTCCATTGTTAGTTCTCCTTGACATTTATTACAGCTATTAATTCTGTAATTTTACCGTAACTTAAATTTTTTATTTACTTAGTTCACGTTAGATTTGTTTTTGCTCTTACCACAATTTAAATATTTATTTCCACTAGATATAAGTCGAGTGAAAATGTTAATTACAATTTATTTTTTATTCTATCAATACTAATCAAAAAGCTAAATTCATCTTTTTAAATCAAATTTTTTACTTGTGTTCTAGGATTTGAACGGTTGGGTCTATGAAAAATAAATACAATTTGCTAAGAAAAAAGTCCTTAAAAAGTGTAAAAGAGTTTAAAAATGCAAGTGTTCCATTACTAATTATAAATTGGGAAATGGTGGCAGTTTTTTAAATTTCAAGTTAAAATTTGTAATGGTTATTAAAAATAAGTCTTCTATTTAAAGTTTGCTGTAAATCTTGTAGTTTTGGGGATCACTGCGGTGGTCCAGTTAAGGGAGTCCGGCCAATCCTATCTCCTCAATGTTCATTTTGACATTGTTATGAAACATTTTCTCAGCAACCACAATAGATAGAGATGTGAAATTTTTACTGACTTACATATTTTTCAGAATGTCCTACAATTTTAAACTTGGGGTTTAAAAAATTCAATTTACGTTTTAAAGCATTTTTTTTATGAAAATTTTTCCGTGTTTTTTACCTTATTTATTTTTAAAACCAAGCGTGATATCAGTTTAACCTAAGTTTAACCAAACAATGGTATATTTTAAGAAAAATAGGTGATTATATTCAATTATGCGTTTTAAAATAGCGGCTGTTTGAATAATTGAAACCTAAATTACTCAAAAACCGTACATTTTAACAAACAAATTCAAGATACCATTTTGTAGCCCTAACGGATGATATAACTGTCAAAACAATTAGATGAAGGACAATAGTTAAGTTATGTTTAATAATTGGTTTGTTTAACCCGGCATCCTATACCAACCTAGTAAACACAATATTGTATGTGCATTTGCTGTTATAATCTTTAACCTAACTATTATCCTTCATCTGATTGTTTTGACAACTACACCATCCGATATAGAATTTAAAGGTGCTACAAAAAATGTATCTTGACATTTTTTGTTAAAATGTACGGTTTTTGGATAATTTAGGTTTGAAATTTTAGGTTTAGGGTTGAAACACCTGCAATTTTAAAACGCATGATTGGATATAACTGCTTATTTCTCTTCAAATAGATCATTGTTAGGTTACACTTCATGCCAATTTTGAACGTAATGGGTTACATATTTCTTTGGATATGAATTATTTTGTAAAAAAAAAGAAAATGGCGGATATCATAAACATGTTTTCCGGACTTATGTTCATATTAATAATTTTGTATTTTTTAGGTTACCTGTCATCTCCTGAAGTTGTGCCAACCTCTCACGAAACTCTCTGTATATCCAATTAAATAGAAAAGAACGTAGAATAATAAAGAAAGTTTAAAATGTGAAATAATTTTTTGCTGCTACTCCCTTAAAATGGGCACGCTGTATAAGAATACCTAGAATATAGACCACAAGTTTGCTAACTCAGCAGCTGGTGGAAGTATTCCGTATTTTGATAACAAACTAATTGTTTTATCAAATTAATGTGATTAATTTAAAATAAATATGCATTCCAACCTTATTTTTTTAAATACACTGTTGTTTATTTTTTCGATTAGTAGAGATAGCATTCGCCGTGTCATGTCAGTAAACATGGTGTAAATTGGCACCCTGTTGTAAATGTTGTCATTATGTCTCGTTTGTCGACTCAACGCTGAAGTCGGAAGTTGTTTATGTGGTTGAAACTTAAAACGTTCTGAACGGTAGATTAGTCTCGGTCACAGATCGAGTTCAAAATGCGAAACATAGATTTAACGCGTGACCGCGGTGACGATTACGGTTACGCCGGTTGATATGAAAAACAATCTTGATTGAAAATGTCCAACGGAATTCGTTTTGCAAATTGTAATTTCTTACCTCGCTTGAACAGTTTAATAAAAAGTTTTTAATACTGCAATTTTGTTTTCGTATTTTTGTCTTTTGTTTGATTTTTACCAACGGTGTACAATGGATGTTAAACAGGTGTAATCAGTGATGGCAATTTTTTATAATAATATTGATATTATCGTGTTTTCGATACATTGGAAATTCATGTATCTATACTTAAAAAATATCGGATTAAAAATATCGATATACAGAAAGAAATTCTATACATTTTACAACTAAAATTGTAAATTGTTTACATATTTCTCAATCCTTAAGGTTTTTTAATAAATCAAAATTTCTAACAATGGTTTTAAGAACCGGTTAATTAATTTAAAATGAGAGTTAAACATACATTTTATTGTTAATTTAATATATGTTCGGACAAGTAGAAACTATTGTCAAACAAGCAACGACTGGAAAGAGCATGGTTCTGCCCATTCTGTCCTGATGCATGTCGGCAAACAGCCTTTAACTTTTGAACACGTGGTCATCACCCGAAACAGAAAATATATTAATTTAGTAATGTAAAAAAATGTACCTTTGTCTAAAAAAAGGTAATTTTTATAAAACGGGCAGAAAATATTAACTTACAATGGTTTTGAAACCATTTTAAATTGATATATCCAAAATGTTTATAACCAACTATTTATGAAATTGGTCTACTCACGAAGGCGCTAACTAGCTGCCTGCGTGTACGAAATATATTAGTAGAATTTGTTTGCACCTCAGCCTCCAGGCCCTGCTTTTCCGTCGCAGGAAAAAAACTTGCTTTCTGATCTCGACCGCTCCTTTTAAAACCGTCTGACCCCACTTTGGAGATTCCGGAAGAGCATGATTTTGTTGTACTTCATTCTTATGCTAGAAAGAGACTTTGTACCAAATTTTAAGTTTCTAGCATGACTTTGATTTTTGTGTGTATTTTTTTCTTATTTCTTCCATAATACGAAATCTAAAGCCC
Organism: Philaenus spumarius; assembly: GCA_018207615.1. NCBI lineage: Eukaryota > Metazoa > Arthropoda > Insecta > Hemiptera > Aphrophoridae > Philaenus > Philaenus spumarius. The sequence goes on from JAGFPH010003723.1 coordinate 36,669, forward strand.
TTATAAGGTCTTATGGTGTCTTAAATAAAAGGTATTTTCTTAAGCTACTATTTTCTATTTATTCGTTGTTTAAAAAGCCCACCGTTTACCTTCTAAAGCACAAAAACCCTTCCGACCCCCAACCCCCTTCTTGAGGGGGAAACTTGGTATACTCTTTTCTACAATGTTTATGATAAAAAGAAGCTGTGGGCAAAAGATATCACCTGGGTGTATTTTAATATAACAAAATCCTTATTTTGGATCATATTATCCGAACACTAATATGCTAATAATGTAGATTGCGTCAGTAGGATGCGTTATTTTTAACAAAACCTGACTGTACTTCACCACTGTCACTTTGTTTACATTAGGATGGAACGGTAAATACAGCACAAGTTATGTTATGTCTATAGTGACCTAGTACGACTGTATGTCCATTATAACTTCCCATCACTCTGTGCATACGATGATATTGCCAAAGTATGTTTGCGTTTATGCTAATGTAACTATAATTGACCTAACCTAACCGATACATCAAGTCTCAATCTAGAGTGGAGCGGAGCTAACATGTGTACAGTATATAAACTTAAGCGATTAAACTAGGTGACAAGTACAACCCCATGCCAAACTGAAGTGTAATTATTGCGGAATTACCGTCCGTCCGTAAATACGTTTACTAAATGGAAAGAAGAAATATTAGAAAAATAATATATCCGTTAATTTTGAATGTGTGAGAGAAGCTTTATTTAATAACCCATACATTGTCACGCATGAGCATTTCAGTACGTTTACATTGTACACCTCTGCCACTGGGAGAGCTTCGGTCAACTCAGAAAAATTTGTTCACTCCTACCTAGCCTTAATGGTCTGCTCCAGTAAAAATAAAATGGATTTTTATCCCATAAGAGCAATGTTAAATTTCAAACCATTTATTTCGTTTACTTTTTATCATAACATTGTTTGTAAGGTCTCATTTTAAGCACAGTCACAATACGCACCCGTCTTGCAATTTACATTTTTTAAAATTTCTTTCATTTCTCAAGTAACTGACATTTAGTAAATACAAAGTTTGATTTTTTTTCCTAACACAATAAAAAATTAATAATGAAAAATAATTTGCAAGCCGGATTTGAAATTGTATAACGAATATTCAGGTTTTTTTTTCAACACTCAATTACAAAAGATAGACTTATAAAATGGTTTGAAATGAGGCAATGTCAAAGCGTTCAGCTCCAAGAAATTGCACTGTTTAGATAGGGATACAGTGATACCGGAAGTGCGTTTCCTGTTGCTTTCTCGTTTACTGGAGCAGACCCTTAAGGGTTGGCTCTAGCTGTCGGCCATGTTGGCTGACACTCCATAAGACCAATGTTAAATTAAAATCAAAATTTTTCCTTTATTTTTGATCGGAAAAATATAACGATATGTCATTTTAAATCTATGGTCAATATGCCTGCAAATGACTTTTAAAAATTAAGAAAAATATTTTGTTTAATATTTATTAACAATTTAAAACATTGATTTTTAATATTTTTTTATGCTGTCACTATTAATTATAGCGAAAAACTATCAAGCCATTCGCCTAAAGAATTTCGTCTCCAAGATTTTGGTATTTTTTTTTTAAAAGTTATTTGAAAAATTGCGGGTTTTAAATGGATTTAGGCTGAGCAATGTCCGTGTAACCTACCGCCGCTATAGGGTGATTTTAAATATTGTTTACGTTGTAACTATTAATTACAGCAAAATATTACCAAGCCATTCGGATGAAGAATTTTGTCCCCGAGAGTTTGGTATTTTTAAAAAACGCTATTTGAATAATTTCGGGTTTTAAATGGATTTAGGATGAGCAATTTCCGCGTAACCTACCGCCGCTATAGGGAGTCGCAGGTTGCTTTCTGTTTTACTAGAGCCGACCCTTAAGGGTCTGCTGTAGTGGCGGCCATCTTGGATTTTTATCCCATAAGAGCAATGTTAAATTTCAAACCATTTATTTAGTTTATTTTTTATCATAAAATTATTTGCAAGGTCTCATTTTAAGCACAGTCACAATACGCATCCGTATTGCAATTTAGTTTTTTTAAATGCTTTTAATTTGTTATGTAATTGACATTTTCTAAGTAGAAAGTTTGAATTTTTTTCCTAACACAATAAAAAATTAATAATGAAAAATAATTTGCAAGCTGGATCCGAAATTTTATAAAGAATATTCAGTTTTTTTTTCAACACTCAATTACAAAAGATAGACATAAAATGGTTTGAAATGAAGCAATGTCAAAGCGTTCAGCTGCAAGAAATTGCACTGTTTAGATAGTGAGAATCGCTTTCGTTTCCGGTTGTTTCTCGTTTACTGGAGCAGACCCTTAAAGCTTGTTTTAAAGTTTTTAATTCAAGGCACTTCCTTTTATATTGTCTGGCAACCTGTTGTGCAATCTGAAACCCGAATAGCGCACCCCGTTTTCGAACAACTTTAGTCTATGTAAGCTACTTTGTATTGATTGATTGCCGTCTCATGGAATATCCAAGCTTGTACTGATCGACACCCGTATAATTAGTTCTAAAAAATAGCAGAACATTCAGGATGTATATACTGGGAAGAGTTAAAGATTGTAATTTTGTAAATTAATTTCTGCTAGATTCCCTACCTTTTAAATTACAAATTATTCTTATAATTTTCATTTTAATAGAAATAATGACTTTACGGAGTTCCCCCAAAGAGCAACAACATATCTTACGTGAAAGTTCGCAATATGCAAAATATACTGTTTTAAATTGTATCCGGACTGGAAATACGTGAAAGAGTACGTAGTGCAAAACAAGCTGAATTTAGTTTATTTGAAATAAAGGTAATATGTTATTTCCAGTTTATGTTTTCATCAATTACCACTCATAAAAATGTTGACGAGTCTTTACTCAGTTCTAAATGATTAATTAAAATTTTGTCTTTTAATTGTTTACAACTGGACTGCATTAACGGAGTTTTCTTTTTACTCAGTTTTAGACCATTTGCTAAAAAACAATTTTCAGCCATAATCAATGAAAAAGTAACCGACTTTTCTAGGTTAAAATTATTAGTCCCAAAAGCGTTGAAGTGGTGTCATCAGCGAACAGGACAGTTTTTGCTTCCCCAATATTATAAGGAAGGTATAATATTTAGGTATAATATGTCATCGGAATGTACATATTGGTACATATGAATATTCTGATATTTCAATGGAAATTACGATTGAGTAGGACAGAGGCACTTTGATCGGGTTAGGATGATCGGTGACCGACCTCTACATAACGAAAGACAAAGATCGAAATAGACACTAATCTAACATATATTAGTAGATTTGTCATTAGCATAGATATATACTACTAAGACTGGATCGCTGACTCCACGTTGCGAGAACGAGCCAGCGCTCTCATGTTATCCCCCCCCCCCACACTGCAAGGGCTCCGCTGTGCAGCGATGGCATTGAGAGGCGGGCATTGTTTCGTTTGTTAAACACCGTAAATCAGTCTTACAGCTGTCCCAGAGTTTACTTTAGTCTTTTATAACTATTGGTAGCCTATGTCATAATATTGTTTGTTTATAATAACATAATACAGTCTTATAAGTAGTAGGTCCTACATTAAAATATAATCCATTCATAAGAAGCCAAGGTAAATGTTCACTATCCCGGACTACATTAAAAAAAAATAGTATGTAAACATAGTATATAAATTTGTTACATTAAATAGTCGTTTTGTACAATAGAAATGAAACCATTTAAAAAATATAGCCTTAAGTTCTAACATATAGTCTTTAGTCACAGTATGTTTTCAGTTTGTAAACGTATATCTTATATATATACAACGTATATCTATATCTGTATATATATAACAGCCAAATCCACTGACTCACTGATAACGATTTCTAAAAAACTACTGAACGGTTTGGAATTAAATTTGGTATGTAGCTTCTCTAGGGCCGTAGGTGCTCTCTAAGAAAGGTTTTCAAAACATTCGAAATCTTAGGGGGGGTTTGGTGTGGTCAAAGTTACCAAAAAAACCACCGAACGGATTGGAATGAAATTTGGTATGCAGCTTCCTCTAGGGCCCTAGGTGCTCGCTAAGAAAGGGTTTCATAAAATTTGAAATTGTAGAGGGGTTTTGGGTGATTAAAGTTACTAAATCACGATTTTTCCAAAACCATTGAACGGATTGGAATGAAATTTGGTATGTAGCTTCATTTAGGGCCCTAGGTGCTCGCTAAGAAAGGATTTAAACAAATTCGAAAATTTATGGGACATTTAGGGGGGGGGGGGAGTTACTAAAAATCCCCATAAGAAATATTTAGTGTAATATATTTATTTATGTAATATACTTTTTGTTAATATACATTTAACTTTGATTTGTCTATCCGTGCAAAGCCGGATCGGGCCAGCTATAAACTATAAGCCTATAGTAGTGTAGCACTATAGTATATTTATAGTCAAGGTTACAAAAACAAGGTAGTTGTGTCTTTTTAAACATATTCCTTTATTGTTGCAGTACATTCAATCATTAGATACTACTACTGAAATGGAATTACAGGCCTACGTGTGACTGAACACGTAATTTTATTTTTATTTTTTTCGTAGGCCTGTAGAGGCAGTATTTTCTACGATGATTATTTTCTTTGTTAAATCAAACATTTTATTAAAAAAAAAAAAACAAAAATCCAATCATCTTTATTAGTTTTAATTCATGAGTTTCCTCTCCAATTACTACTAACTCCGTGTGTTACATTACCGCTAAAGTTACTTAAACCATGCACCTTTTCATGTCAAAACTACTCATATATTTATCATAACCTTTCAACACTTTATTGTATACAGTTGAAAAACAGCTACACAAATTCCCTCTGAACCGATCAGCTTGGGACCTCATAACGATTTGAAAAAATAAACCGTCAGGCTCTAAAACTCATAGGTCTAGCTGTAATATAAGACAGAATTTAAACACTAAAGTCGTGGGTCTGTGAACTTTTAAACATTAAATTGTCTTTATTAACAATTTATAAACAAAACGATAAATATAATATTTGCTATTAGTTTCGTATTAGAGTAAAGTAGGTATAAGCCAACAAAAAATTTTGTTTTTCTTACCTGTGGAACGATAAACTGCAGCATTTTAAAAATCGATTATTACAGCCATATGCTGTACAGAACTGTACCATATTCCAAAATAATAAAAATATACAACTGGCTTCAAAACGAAGATGGTAAACAAACATACAGTGGACGCGCCAACTAAATGCAATTACAGTGGCAACTGACACACAACGCGGCGGGAAAGCCCTTCCTGTGGTGGGGGGAATCGTGTCACCGCCGGCTCATTGCTAGCGCTATTCCGCCACCTGAGTCAGTGATCCATATTATTCATATCTATGGTCATTAGCCCTTCCATCCCCAAAATTTCAATTACGTCGTGCGTTTTGTTTTCACCACTAGTAAGGTCCTGTGAAAAATCACAGGCTCATTAGTTAAATACACATCAGAAATACATAATTTAAAAACAAATTATTTAAAAACAACATTAACTAGGTCTACCTAACTACGCTGACGGGTATTTTTATCTCGGTAAATGTGTACAATAATAAGGATTATAAAACTGCAGGCCTATTTGTTAAACATTTTTTATTTATATAAGTTATTATATATAAAGAAAGATAAAAACACTATCTTTTAATTGCTTTTTATTTCATATTGATAGATCAAATGATTTAGAAATTATTAATATTATAGCGAAGAAAATAATAATCGAATATGTTATACGAAGGTGTATGAATGTTTCCGAAGTTAAACGAAAAGGTATCTCTGCTTTAAATTTGTATAAACAAATATATATTGATGATAAAAGTTTGTATTTATATACAGTTTATAACCTCAAAGCAAACATTATAAAGTTTATTATAGCATACATTAGTTATATAAAAAAATCAACTTCACAAGAAATTATAACGATTGAAGTTGTAAACATAACGCCAAACTATAATATACACTGGGTTTGAATAAGTATTACAGATGATGGGTGAAATCAGCTGTTATATTATATGTTACTCACGTACTTACGGACGTACACTCGCTTTTATAGTAGTCTATTAATATTTAAATAATCAACAATGGTCAACATTTCAAACAAATTTTGATAATGCCAACTAAAGGAAACGATATAATATGTACACTCAGATGTTTAAATTATAACACAGTAAGCCTTCTCCGTTGTATTTGCTTTTACCTAACCCAAAAAACTTTTGGTTGTAAAGAATAAAAGAATGAAACAAAAATGTCATACTATCAACAAATTATGAACTGTCCTTTTTATATTTTTGGGATTTTTATAAAGGTACAGCTTACACCAATATTTGCCAAAGTTTTAAACAGTATCCACCATTTAAGAAGACCAAACTACTCCACTGGTAAATATAATATACGCCTGCAGCACACTGGTGGGTGAAGTCTTAAACATTCTCACTTCAGATCTTCAAGCATTTTAAAATATAAACCTCAAAATCGTAACAGTTCAAATACACTTCTCCTACCGAATGAAAACATAAATACTGTCTTTTATTTGTATAACTTAGATTGCGTAATTGTGTGAGCTGTATGTGATCTATAGCCGAGTTATGCCCATTTGGAGATCGATACATTTGACGCCTATTTACCCATACGTTTAATGCTGGCCACTCGCAGTCGTTCCAATTGGATTGGCGCGCCAGCACTCCGTTCCATCTGGACCGACCTAAAAAAACGTAGGGTCGTTCACGGTCACTCTGCCAGTTTACTCCAGGCCTTTTTTTGAGTCGACATCTGTCACGATAGTGTTCCTCAACATCAATCGACGACCAATTTATTTTTATTTTCAACAGCAGTTTGTTTATATTTCAAGATTAGAAGACCAAAAAGGAAGCGAGTGAAACAGAACCACTCTTGAACACGTAAATTTAATTAGCGAATTAACCTTAGAACCACATGATCGGAGGAATTACCTGCGAACGCACGATTGAACTTACTTCCAACTTCTCAATTTGGTAACGCCTTTAATTACCAAATTAAAGAAAAAATATACGAATATGAGACAAACTATATTCCTTATGACTAGCAGCAACGCCCAGATTAGTTGTTAGAGTTCTGGTTAGAGAGAGATTAGTTGTTCCAGATTAGAACAACTGGAGTTATTTTAGTTGTTTAACATTGAGTTTTGGTAATCCGAGTCCGTGATCTTCCAGTTCCCAGTACATCTCTACCATCTGCACTACAAACATTGTTTGATGACATTGCACTAATAAATACAACACAATAACAACTAAAAGAAGCAGTGATGTTTACTCGAAGGAGTTCTGATCACTACTGTTAAATTTTAGTATAGAGATTCACTACTGACGATCGCTCCATCGTTCTATTTGGCCAAAACTACCAAACGGTTTTTCCACTCACGGTGACACGACCAAATATGGAGTGGCACGGTAGATTTCCAATAGTTCGGATATAAATCGCGTCGATTCACTTCGTTTGAATATTAATGAGTTTTCACCCTCACGGTACGTTTATGGAGGGAAGGCATTCCGTTTCGCACGATGGATTTGCCGTGAGTGGTCACCTGTCGTGCACCAACTAAAATGGTTATTATAAAAAAAGTTACAAACCGGCAGATTAAAAGTTGAAATAGATTATTCTCTATCTAGATGATTGTTTTAAAATTTAAAGTCCTACACAATAACACATCTTTACAAACATACTGTTTATACAAATACAACTATAAACGACAAAACATAATTTCCAGACTGAAGGACTCTGAAGAGTAAACATCCTTATGTTATGAATGAGAAGACAGAACGTATGTCTTCGCTAAAAACGTTCAAATTTATTCATCGCTATTTAAAATGGCAAAGTAAAAGTTAATATTATGATATTGGCCAGCACTTGTACATCAGTCGCAGTTTATGGGAGCATTTAGAGAGCAAACAGGAAACCGCCAAATTATGTGAAAGATGTTTGTGAGAGTGCCAAGATCTTCGTATGACCAGTAAACAGGATTGGCGCCATTATCTGGTCGTAAACCTTAAACTTTATGTGCAACTCTACAGTGAGGGGAGTGTATTATTAATATTGAGATAGTCACTAAGAAAGGAATGGAAATGTATGGCTGGATGCCAGTTCGCAGTTCTAATGGGAATATTTCACTAGAAACATTATGATTTTCAAACAAACTTCAATTTGTTGAAATATGAATTTTTGTAGAATTTATAACGTTATATATATGTATAGGCGGGTTTGTCCTGGCTGAATGACTGGCTTAGAATCAAAGTAGAGCAAAATCTACTTAAGATACAAATTTGAAAATTTGCAGGTATATTCTTAACCGGTCATAGACACACACTGAGAAATTATTTTAGAAAATTTTCATTTTAAAGCGTAAAATTAGTGGGCATACGGGGGGTTTACTCCCAGTTCTATATCAGGTAAAATATCTATTCGGATCAAACGCTTAGCAACACATGTTTGTTTACTTGCATTACCACAGCAACCAACTTAGCAAATTTATAATCAGTTTATTATTATTCTCAACCAACAGGTTTTTTAGGTTAGATTAATAAATGAAAAGCCAACCCAAAACAAATATCAACAAAAAGTCCTTACATAATGTTATAAATAAAACAGCTGATTTGGATAAAATAATTCACATAATTTTAGGTTAGGTCTACGATGAAAGAAAAAACGTTTATTTGCTATCAATTTGGCGAATTTAGAATCAGGTAATTATTCTTCACAACTGACAGTTTTAAGATTAGGTAGAGCAAACAAAAGGCTTGCTGTATTATCAAACATCTGGTTTTACATATTTTATTGTTTCCTTTAGTTAGTAATTTAAAAATTTGTCTGAAACGGTGACCTTTGATTATTTAAATATTAATGGTGAAAGTAGAACACATGCCGCAATTCGAATTTAGTCGTGTCTATTTCCATCTATGTCTTACATTAGGTATGTATAGGTCACCGCTCAATCTTTATTTCCGTAAACATATCAGAGTATACAATAATCTGTTCACATTTGCTTCGCCATGGGTCGCCGCCAGGGATGGTGAGCAAAGCCCCTAGTATATTTATTAGGTACTGATTATAATCAACGTACATCCAAAACTATGATAGCTAGCACCTTAAAATTGTCATGGTACCTTCATACATTGTAAAATTTATTTAAATGGTTCAAAATTGTTAAAATACGGGGGTTCACTCCCAGCCTTATACACAGATGAAACAGCTGGTTCCAATCAAAAAGCCACACAATTCTAGGTGTTTTATATTCTGAAAATACACTCATGTTTGTTGAATACGTTTACATTCATTGCCGTAGCAACCGACTAGAAAATGAAGAATCAGTTAATTATTTTTCACAATTTCAATAATGATAGTAATTCAATAGAATAATCGTTTCTGATCGTTTCTAATCAGTGGATCACTGTAATTCGGGGTTTCCTAAATGTTCTTTCGTTCTGAATTCTTGGAGCAGGTTTTTAAACTTAGTCGCTGTCATACAATATTATTGTATATCCGTTTGCTGTGGTAACGATTATAGTAGTGACAACGTTTGCACCCACTATGCAGCAGTGTTGCTCACTTACTATCGGCGCGCGCACGTTACCATAGCACCTCCCTCACCACTTTCGTTACTTGACTGCCAAAAAATAACGTCACATATTTTGCAGATATTTTGAATAATTAGAGAAGTTATCAATCGTGTTATTTAAAGTACCTGGAGACCGAGCTAAAGCTCGATTATAAGCAGGGCTATGATTTCAATAATAAATATTGGATTATTGAGTTTTGAGGTTAGGCCTATAACATTAAACAACTAAATAAAGGGTATATACAACATTAGGCTTACCTGTAATAAAAATACAGTTTAAAGGATTAACCACAATCTCAACGCTATGCCTCAGAAATAAGTCAGGCCTAAATTAAAGAATTATTTCAATATCGATTTATTCCTAGGGCCTAGTTCGCTCACGTCAATAACTACTATTATTGCAAATTTCCGTGAACATCGTTTAGGTTAGGCCTATAACATTAAACAACTAAATAAAGGGTATGTTTATTATGTATTCGTTGCCATGGTAACTATAAATAGATACAACATTTTAGGCTTACCTCTAATAAAATATACAGTTTAAAAGAAAGCAGATGATTATTGTAATGGCATTGAAAACATTTGCATCAGCTGTGCTTTGTATTGTTTAAAATGGACAAATTTCACTTTTTAATTTAATAAAAAGACGTAGAAAACGAATTTTCCAAGACTGGTGACCATTTCCAATCGATTTCTCGTGGCCAAAAGCCTAATATAAAATAAAAAAATCAAAAATCCTTAGACGGAGATTCCAGATCCATTTAGCAGACAAACAATTATCTCTCGCTTTAGAAGATAAGATACTTGCAAAACCTTACCTATGTACTATGGTAACTAGTGTTGAACGTACAGTGAGCGCAGACTATAGCCCGTCTCAGGTTAAGTTGAGGCATGGAGGGTGGGTAATTAGGGTCGGTCTCAACCATCATAAAACTAACCCTTATTAATGCCGCCTGAGTGAACCTGCAGCAAACTATAGTATGAAATTGCAATTCTGTATGTCTTAAGTGAAAATGAAAAACGATATCATATTTCGTTTCATGATGTTTTCCAGATAATTTTGATACCAAATTTGATTACATTTGGCCAACTTTGAGCTGTACAAGCATTATAAACTTTCTTAGTTGAATTAACATTACTAATACGGTTTACAACAATAAAGCCACAAAAATGTACTAGAGAAGTTCATATTTAAAAATGTAATAAATAATCATTATTTGAGAAAAAATTCGATACTGTATCGTTATTTATCATAATACAAACAATTAATTGTGTGTTTGTCCCTTGTTAATCGGCCGACTTAAAGTGTTGTGACTGTTTTTTTTCAATACAAGAAATTACAAAATTAAATTTTTATTATTAATGATAAAGTGGTATTAATTATATTGCATTAATTAACGCAACATAATAATAATAATAATAAATAGTAATAACATATTATAATTACCATATGTGATAGTTAAACTTTCTCTCTGCGTTTCGGAGCTCATTTAATTATTAAATAGCTCGTTTTGCAACTCAAAAAACCAAAGCTGTATTTACTGTTAATATCATACCGGTACGTTTATGAAAACAGTAAAACAGTTTTTTAAATGTATTTAGCAATCAACATCCGCATATGACTACTTCAAAATGAAACCAAATTTTTAAATTTATTACACGAATTAACAGAAAAAATTACTTATTCTGTAGCATTGCTCTTATCAGATTCAATATGGCGGACAGGGTAGCGCCCCCTTAAGTCGGCCGATTAACATGGTACAAACACACAATTGTTTGTATTATAAATAACGATACAGTATCGAGATTTTATTCTCAAAAAATGATTATTTATTACATATTTAAATATGAACTTCTCTAGTACATTTTTGTGGCTTTATTGTTGTAAACCGTATTAGTAATGTTAATTCAACTAAGAAAGTTTATAATGCTAGTGCAGCTCAAAGTTGGCCAAATGTAATCAAATTTGGTATCAAAATTATCAGGAAAGTATCATGAAACGAAATATGACATCGTTTTTTTTCATTTTCACTTAAGACGTACTGAATTGAAATTTTATACTAGAGTGCCCTACAAGTTCACTCAGGCGGCATTAATAAGGGTTCAGTTTTATGACGGTTGAGACCGACCCTAATTACCCACCCTCCTTGCCTCAACTTAACCTGAGACGGGCTATAGGAATGTGTCTGGCCTAAATGGGCGTGTCATCCCCGAACGTGCCTTGGCGGTACAACCAATTCCACAAAAACTATGTTCACAAATTACATTTAACTATGAAAATTAAAACTCAGTAACGAACTGCGTCTCACATTCTTATACCTTTTACCTACTCCTCTCAGATACTCTCCAAGATTGAGGATACTGTACTTAAAAACATTTGACAGAAATCATCCCACAGCTTTCTGTGCCAATTAAATACGCTGGAATCATAGTACACTCTGTGGGTGGAGGCTAAACAAAGGTTTCGATCTCTTTCCTTCTTGTTTTCCCTAGTAACTATATATTCGTCCAACTTGTATATACAGGTGCATAGCTGTTTTTTGCTACTGACGTGTTTTCGTTTTTTACGTCAAGACAATGTTAAACATTTATAAATTCTCGTTTATAATTTCTCTCTTTCCCTGTTCAACTCAACTAATATATAAATATAAAATTCACATTGTTAAGGATGTAATAAAATGTTACTACAAAACGCTTTTTGGTTTCCTTACAACAGCCGCACAACTAGTTTGGCACTTCCCATATATTTATCTACATTAGCGGTGAAATAGTTTGCAATTCCCAACATACTATATTTGTATTAAGTATTCAATCTTTCAGTGACGAAACTGTTTTAATTTCAAAAGCCATTGAGTACAAAATTCGAATCCTTAAACTCAAATTTATATACAGTACTCTAATATACACAGATAGTACTAATATTATTATATAAACTAAATAATAATAATCTAATATTAACAAATAAGAATAATAAAATACTGACTGACATGGAATTAGCATGGAGCAAAATCTACTTAAGATACAAATATGAAAATTTAAAGGTATAAGAATCGTCATAGAGTAGGCCTACACTAAAACAGGATTTAGAAAAATTTGTATTTTTAAGCGTAAAAATAGTGAAAATTCGGATACAACAGCTGTTCGGATCAAAAGCTTAGCAACACATGTTTGTTTACATTAATTGCTCGGTAATTAACCAACTTAGCAAATCAGTAAGTAATACAAATACTTACTTACGTGTTTGATTTAGTATTAGTATATTAGTCTACACAAACAAAAGCTGTTTTTAGGTTACAAACTAAAAGCAAAAAAAATAATAATAAACGAAAAGTACTTACTGTATTAGTTTAATTCAAACATCTGTTGTTACATATTGTAAATAAAAGTATAAAAACTTAACTTAATTTTAGGTTAGGCCTACAATGAATCAAAACACGTTTATTTGCAAGCAATTTGGATAATTTAGAATCGGGTAATTATTCTTCACAACTAACAGTTTGTTTACGTTAGGTGAAGCAAACAAAAGGCTTACTGTATTGTAAGTAAAAATCTGATTTTACATTTCATATTTTTTCCTTTAGTTGCCAGTATCAAAATTTGTTCGAAATGGAAGATTATTTAAATATTAATGGTGAAATTACAACGCATGCCGCAATTCGAATTATTGGGTTTGGTCGTGTCTATTTCGATCTATGTTTTACATTAGCTAAGTATAGGTCACTGCTCAATCGTCATTTCCTTGAAAATATAAGAGTATACAATAATCTGTTTGCATTGGCTTCGCCTTGGGTATCGCCACCGGTTTATATATAGACTACAAATGCAAAGAGATAAAATCAAAGCAATTTCATGTAAAAAAGTAAGAATAAAAACAGTGTCTAAAATTATGTTACAGTTTTTCCGTTTAGTTATAGGAAACCCTAAAACAATAGTTTGATGCAGGACTTGTACGAACACTTATTGAAACTACACTTGCAAACCTACTTGATATTATGTCGAATTGAAAACTTGTGAAGGCAAAATATATTAGATCTAGTGACAGATGTGTCTGGTGGGTCGGCCGATCTGACGCGTTGCCAAGATATGTAAAGTAAATAGTCCGTGGACATTATGTAATGAAGATTGCTATCTGTAAAGCGTCGACAGGTATGTAGCATGAGAAGTCAAATAAAACTGCATTGATTCGATCTGATGAGTAAGAGAATCTAGCTGTCAACGATCGAAGGAGGATTTTATGTAATGGTATATCTAAAAAAATTCCTCGAACAAGAAAGTCAGTTATTTACTGGTCCCCAAAAATTGTTTGCATTACTGTTTAGAAGTATTACTGTTTATGCGGAGAATTCGTTTGTTGTCCATTTTGTATTGAGATATATTGAATAAAAATAATCAACTTTTTACAATAATCCGTTTCAAAATGGCGGCAACTTAAGCATTTTAAATGAGAAAAAAAGCGTTAATATTTATAACAAACGTGAAGGGTACACTTTCTTAGCACATTTCCTACCACATGGGGTAACTGTCAAACATATCGAATAAATGACGACAGTAAAATAGCGACCTATTTATTTGGCAGTGCAAATTAATTATTGCCTACGCTTTGCTCCTGATGAACCAGTCAAACTAATGGACGCTGCTTTACTGTTCTAGTAGTTGTGCAATAGTTTTGACAGTTATACCATTCGATAGGAAATTAATTTACAGTACTAAAAACTAAATTGGAACAAGTTGATTATTTTTGTCAAACGTTATAAGCATTGATAAGAAACGTGTAAAATTTTGACCTAATCGGCTAAGCCGTTCTACAGATAATACACATAATTTAGTACAAAAACAAAATGGCGGATAGCTACTTAAAAAAGCGTTTCCGTACGTATGTTTTTATGGAAAGTATTTTCTTTATTTTGTCCCATATAACAATCCCTGAGTTATCTCCGCGTAGTACACAATCACTCTGTATACAAATAGAATATAGTATTTTTTAAATAATTCGATCAAGCAGTTGAACCGCTGACGTGAGTTAAGTGCATTTCCAATATTAAGTTTACTTGTATTTGCGTTTTAACCAACTATTTAGGAAATTGGTGTACTCATGAAGGCTCTGAATAGCTGCCTACACCCTATACAGCCCGGCCTACGCGCTCTTTTGATCGCTCGCAGCGGACAAATCGCGTTGTGAGTTTTCACCTAGACCTTTGCGTCCTCGAATTACAGACAGTGCCTTGCGAGTTTGCACCTCGACATTGTGTCCGCGGATTATGGAACACGCTTTGCGAGTTTGCACCTCGACCTTGCGGCCTCGGATTAGAGACTGCGCTTTGCGAGTTTTCATCTCGAATTTTGCGGCATAAGTTGCCCCACAGCAAAATCCCCCATGTTTATTTTAACCGGGCAATTGTATGGTATTTTATGTTTTGATCGATTTTGAGGAACCGGACGGGGTATAATGCCGTGTAAAAAACGAAACGTGCAGAACAATCTCCCATATCTAATTTTCTATATAAAACACCAAAACAGTTTTATTGTTGTACGAAAAATTTCAAAACATTGCTTCAGGTTATTTGACTTTTTGGCTAACAAACTCGTGTGATCGACTGAGAAATCCATTGTGCGTACCATAGTTGGATTAATTTGGACGTAAATTGCTGCCGTTAGAGTGCGAACCCCCCCCCCCCCGCACACACACTATATTTCGTGTTTATTACAAATAGTAAGTGATGGTTCGTTGATAAAAATTAGCGAGAGTGTTGCACCTTAAAATGTTTATTAGCCTTTGTTTTAAAATTGTGTAAAATGAAACAATCATGTATGAAAAGAAAATTCATTTAAAAATAAAATTCATTCTTCTTGTTTTAATTTGTGCGAAAAGATCTATAATTTTATCTGTCAGATCAAATTCAATAAGTTGTAACCTTCTTTAACACTAGGCCTACCTAAATAAACCTTATATTCTTAATTTGAATTTAAACAATATACATGCAAACAAATTAATGACACTCCAAAACGTGTTCAGGGGACCATGATCTTTGACCACTTTCGGCCTTAGGTTTCACCATAAGAGCCACTGCAATAGCTCATCTTTAATATGAAAATTTCTAATTACAGCTGTACTATTATTATTGATTTGGTTTGAAGGGAGTTGTAAGAGACTAGTTCTAGTGGGACGGGTACCTGTTTCTTTAAAAGTAAATAAATAGTAAACTAGAAACTGTGGTTTCGTTAACAAGTACAATCCCGGGTATATCAGGTTGCATTGTGTGCGCAATAAATTGTGAACTCTTAAACAAGTTAAGTTGGTACTCTTGACTGGGATGGATGGAAGTTGCTAATCACTGGATCTACCGGCGCGGCATTCATCATGCGAAGAAAACAGCTGAGACGGTCTCTTGCTTTCTTATTAAAAGTGTCTTGGTTTATACAAGCTACTGACCTTATGGTATTCTTCCAGTGCATTGGAGTGTTAGAGTCTCGTGCTTTTTTATTTTACCAAGCTTTATGATGGCATTTCACAATATGGAATTAATAATCTGTGGCTTAGTGAATATTTGGAATAGTGCAGATGTTTGCACACAGTTCATTTTTTGCACTACGCTTCACTACAGGATATCTCGCAACCATGCTACCAAACTTTACCATGTTATTTAGCAGGTCAAAACTTGCAAATAATACAATATAAACGTGTCGTAGCTTGCTATTGTAGAAGTTTTTTGTCAATATGCGTTTTTTTAATATTATCTCATAAACGGTTGAAATAAATTCATGAAATTCAGCCTGTATTTTTATCACATAGGTACACAAATGTGCCAAATTTTATTTTGCTCAAGTTATCCGTTTCAAGAAATTTTGTGGTTCAAACTTTTCAAGGTTAAATGTATAAAAAACGTAAGATTTTACGAAAAAATGTTTATGATTAAAAACAATTTAGACAATTGAAAGACAAATGTAAATGGTCTCTTTCCGTGAATATAGTTATCACCGAAAACTACTTTTAGCCAGAATCATTGTCTTTTCTAAGTTACCCTTGACTCAATGGTAAAAAGGGATACACCATTAGATTCGTCTAGTTTGTCAATTGTCTACAATATTTTGTATCTTTACGTTTTTTCGTTAAATCTTTAGTTTTTTTTTTTTATATATTTCACTTTGAAAAGTTTGAACAGCCGCCATGTTGAAACGGATAACTTCAGCAAAATTTGGTTTTGCATATGTGTGTAAAATAGTGTTATAAACATGCATGCTGAGTTTTGTGAATTTACCGTAAACCGTTAATCAGATAATAATTATTTAAAACAAAAATGCATAGAGACAACTTCTAAACTATGCAAGGTAGGACACATAGTTACATTGTATTATTTGCTAATTTTGACCTGCTAAATAACAAGGTAAAGTTTGTTAGAATTATTGCGAGACACCATGTTTCCTCTCTTGCTTAGTTTATAAGAAGTTTATATATAAACTATACACTTCACTAATGGCGGGAAATAAAATATTAACACTCTAAAACTAGTATTTCTGGCTTTAACATGGGCAACAGACCGCCATTTTGCTGAGATGATATAACATATTTGCCAGATTTTTCTAAAAGTAAGAAGTGCTACCAACATATATATGTTTAGAAACTAAAAACATTACATTAGCTAAAGACCTTTTTTAGAAAACTTTGGAATAGTTACCGACATATATGTGTTTAGAAACTAAAAACATAACATCAGCTGAATACCTTTTTTTATAAAACTTTGAATAATTACCAACATATATGTGTTTAGAAACTAAAAACTTAGCATTAGCTGAAGACCTTTTTTAGAAAACTTAAGAATAATTACCAACATATATATGTTTAGAAACTAAAAACATAAAATTAGCTGAAGACTTTTTTTATAAAACTTTGAATAATTACCAACATATATATGTTTCGAAACTAAAAACATAGCATCAGCTGAAGACCTTTTTTTAGAAAACTTTGAATAATTACCAACATATTTATGTTTAGAAACTAAAAACATAACATTAGCTGAAAATGTTTTTTAGAAAACTTTGAATAATTATCAACATATATATATGTTTAGAAATTAAAAACATGACATTAGCTGAAGACCTTTTTTAGAAAACTTAGAATAATTACCAACATATATATGATTAGAAACTAAAAACATAACATAAGCTGAAGACCTTTTTTAGAAAACTTTGAATAATTACCAACATATTTATGCTTAGAAACTAGAAACATAGTTGGACTTTACGTATCGCAAAGAAAATAGAACACTTCGCTTCTTCTTGTGAAATATTTTTCTAAGGGTTTGCAATTTTGTTACACAAACGAACGTATTGGTGAAAAATTAGAAAAAATATCATTTACCTTATTTGTGTGGTGAATAGAGCTTTGCCGCGGCCAACCAGACGTTTTGAATTCTGTCGTCCAGGTGGGGGTTCGCTTTAAATAAATATTATCCCAGGTAACCAACAGAATGTAGTTTTTTTGTTTCATATATGCGTATTTTTTAACGGATCTCACAGTTCCCTGATGTACATTTCGGTAACCAAGTTGCCCTTATCGGAGGGTTCTAAATTTAAACTAATACTAATAAAAGTATTTGTATACAACTAAACTTTGACATACTTTCCCCCCTTTCCTCAAGTAGATCGGGCTATCATAGTTGACCACGTCATGCATCTTTTTTCATTTAGAAAAATACGAATTGTATTGAATAAAATATACAATTATTATTGTTTGATTTGCATGTGTGAATAAATATTTACATATTTATACTACTTTTTAGGTATACAATATGAAAATTATTCTGCAAACAGTATTTACTAACTTTTTGAACTTTTACTAATAACGTATAAATACATACAACCATACTGAATATATATTAATATTTTTTCTGTTTTCAGACTGTTGAACGATGAGAAGCTTGAAGAGATGGGAGTGAAATTAATGTCTGGGTATAAGGACCCTTACCACAAGAGGTGAGTCTATCTTGAAACTCCTATAATAAAACACTCATATCTTGCTTATGCTAGTTTTACTAACCAATATTAACCACTTTAACAAACCTTAAATAAGATAAAAGGTTTATTTTAGTTGTTTCTAATACAAGTATTGTTTATTAAAACCTGAAGAAAAATTTGAAATCAAATTGAAGTAATTATTTATTAGCAATTTAGATATAGTCTTTGGTTAAACCTATTTTGAAACCTAACATTTAATATAAAATCAAAAATCATACATTTCTAAAAGGTTTAGTCAGATCTCCGTAATTTATTCTTTAGATAATAGCTATTCATATAATAAATAACCCTATATATCAGGAATTTTGGTAATTACGAACCACTAAACTTCACATAGGCCTATACACCTGCAGGGGACGCACGCATCTCGCACCTTATTTTCCACCTGTCACATTGTTCGAGTGCTGCCTCTCTAGATTGTTTTGTAAGTCCTTTTTTTACAATAATCGGTTAAAATGTTAGGTGTTCTTGCATGACCGTGATGCTTGTATCGGTCAAAATTTGGTTTGTTACATATAACCCAATATGTTCCTTGGGTCAATATTGGGACAATATGTTCCCAATATGTCCTTGATGTTCTGGGCAGATTGTTAATAGTTTAAAGAATACCTGTATCGTCCGAGAGAAAAAGTTAACGCCTGACGCGTAATTTCCTCAGAGAAATAAAGACACTTTATTCGTGAGTGCGGTACAAGCATTTTCCTTAAAGGTCTGCTGTAGTGCCGACCATCTTGGAATTGTTTGCAACGTCTTATTTAAACCACATTCGCAATTCGCATTAGTTTTACGTTTCAAATTTATTTAAATCCCGTTAATTTGCTATGTAATTGCCATTTTTAAGTACCAAGTTTATATTTTTTCCTTACACAATAAAAAATGAACAATTAAAAGTATTGTTAAGATATTTGAATAACGGTAGGTGGGGTTAACGCCTTAGCATAGGGTATGCCCATTCTGTTTGGGTATTTACACGGTGCGTTGTCACACTGTAAGATCAGTTATAGTTTGGTTACTGTAGCCCGTGCATCACTGAGGATGGCGATATTGTCGTTGAAACGCGTTTAGGTTAGTAAACGCATGTATTGTGAGATTTTGTGTTCAGGTTTTATTTGATCTAAGTTACTTTCTCACAAGTCAAGCTCATTTGTTATTTATTTTATAATTAAAAGTAATTCGGTAGACGATTTCGCAACTTTATAAAGAACGTTTAGTTTTTTCTCACTACGCAAGTACAAAAGATAGCTTTATAAAATGGTTTAAAAGAGGCAGTCTCAAAGCGCTCAGCTGCAAGAAAATGCACTGTTTTGATACGGCTAAAGAGTGAAACGCTGGAGTAGCCGGTTGCGTTCTCTTTTGCTGGAGCAGAATCTTAAAACGAAGCAGCTAGGTGTGTAAAATGTTTCCGTGGTTCAAGATATGATTATACATGCACAAATTAAGACAAAAGTTCTTAAGATATGCTGTAAAGGCTTCAACTTTTATATATCTTTAACAACAACAAAAAACACATTCGGTGAGTGACAAGGATTTAAAATTTTGCATGCTTTTTACTGTTATAAATCCCTAATTTAAAAGAAAGTACAACCGAGTTCCTTTATTCTTTCAAAAATGGCGGCTATTTAAAAATGTTAACTTCGAATATCAAAAACTCAAAAAACTCGTTAAAGAAACAGTCGTAGAACAGAAGCGAAAACTGTCATGGATATAAATCGTTATATTGGTTTAATCATCATTTTTATCTTTCTCCATTTAAAATTTAAATATAAAAAATTTAAAATAACATAGACATTATTCTCTATATTCAAATAATAAGTAAAATTAACATAATTTTAGGGTAGGCTTATACTGAATCAACACACGATTCTTTAATGCACTTACATTCATTACCATAGCAACCTAGATGGGACATGTATGACATTAAACAAAACGAGAAAACACTATGCCCATATTAGAGGTACCGCCAAGTAAACTATTTTGACACAATTTACAAAATGAGGAAACAAAATGTTCATTTCATCGGTAGCACGACTTGACTAAATCCGCTTAAGCTTAGTTTAAACCTTTGAATTTACCACTGCCTATTTCATTTTGTCGATTTATTCTTCTTTAACGATCATCTGTTACATTTAACTTCTAGTTTATATGAAGCCCAAGTGTGTAAACCAATGAAGAAGAAGAAATCATCGACGAAACGCAGAGCGTCTCGCGTACCACGAGCTCGTATATTTTACCTCATCCAAAAAGTGCTCGGTGCGCTTAAAAAGAAGTTTAATCTTGTTTCGAGAAGAGAAAATAAGTTTTTTGTCCACAACGCAGTTATTTTTTGAAAGACAAATCAACTCTACTAATAAATAGATTATTTTAATCGCACATTTTTAGCCCATCACCACCTCGTTGTTGATACAAACTATTACACATTTATCTTTCAGGATTCATTAAAATTTCAGCAAGCAAATTTATTGCACAAAATACACTGGCGGAGTTATTTATATCGGATGGAACCGGAAATACCACGGATATTTTAACGAGAGCCGACTAAAATCCGGAAATAAATGCCAATTTGTCTGGTACAGGGATTATATTCTCGGCGTAAGTACGTATGTAGCGTCAACATCATAATATATACTGCAAGCTAATCTTGTATTTTCAGTGGTTTTTTGCAACGTATTGGTATTGTATTTTTATTGCATAAGTTTGCCTTTGAAACGGTGTAGAAGGCGTGTGTGTAAAACAATTGTACATTGTTTCAAGACTCTATTTTCAAAGATCAGGGTACTTTTGACTTGGTTAAACGGAAATTAAAAACTTAATAGAACAGTATATCAGTCCTTCTGTATTGTTCACAAAAAATATTCCTTTTGAAGAAAACTGCAGTACAAATGTGCAATTTCATGTGGGTTCTTAATAACGGAACCTCCACTGTTAAGCTTAATATTATCGTTACATATGGCATTGGTACCACCTGTTTCCCAACTTGCCAGGCTGCCTTAGATTTATTTTCAGCCCTTTCAATGTGTCTGTCATTCGCCATACATCTCGCAACCCGAATGGTCTTCTCAATATTTATAATATGTTTTATAAAAACTAGTAAGATCAGGGCAGTCAAGGGTGTGCTGGATCTCAAACAACATACGTTTTCTTTTACATTACACTTTAATACCTTGTGTTATCCAAGAAAGTCTCACAGATTTATTTCTAACCTTTACAAGTTTGGGTGGAAATGCTTCCGCAAACGATTTACTAAACTCTTCCACGTAGGTGTCAAAGTTTTTGTTCAGGTCAGACCGAGAAAAACCATTTTGTAATAATTTAACACTTTCTAGAATAGAATTAAAATACTCAATATTCTGTTTACTAAATTACCTTTTAGATCGATAAATAGGGTTAGTAATTTCTTTGTATTTGAACGTCTTTATCTGAATTGAAAGTGCTTTGTGATCGGACAGGCAAGGTTTGTAATATCACAGATAAAAGAACAACTAAGTTTCTTTTATCTGTGTTAGTATTCACATTTAACTGGTGTGATATTTGTAAAGGTATTATCAATATAATTTGCAGATCCAGCCGCTACTCTAGTAGGGGTATCAAAATTAAGGAAAAGGTTATAGGATTTCAAAAGACGAAGGAGTAAGTCCTTTTGTTTACTGTTACTTAAGAAATCAACATTAAAATCACCTGTAAAAACAATATACAGATGCATGAACAATTTATGAATATAAAAAAACAATTTCTAAACATCGCGTGGTTAGGCCCTGTTTGGCATGAAGAGAAAAGTTAACACAAAGTCAAGTAATTTAATTACACTCGGAATAAAGGGAAACCGGTGACCAACCGAGTCCATCCAAATCTTAATACATTCTACTTAGTTATAATAATTATAATAATTCGACCACGCAGCTGAACCGCTGACGTGAGTTGAGCAAATTTCCAAAATTAAGTTTATAGGTATGTTTTAGGGTTTCAAGCAACAATGTGGGAAATAGGTCTATTCACGACGGTGCTGAATAGTTGCAAAATGGTTCGCACGCCATTCCGCATATTGGGAGTATCTTCAATACACAATGCATTGCGTGCTTTGCACGCCATTCCGCGTATGGGGAGTATCTTCAATACACAAAGCACCTCCTAAAACCACAATCACAAATTAATGAATTTATAAAACCTAGTTCATTGTTGCGATTGCTAATTTCAGTTAGTAAGGTACAGTTGTTAGGCTTAAGGGTCGGCTCTAGTAAAACTTTTTTTTAAATACCAAACTCTTGGGGACAAAATTCTTCATCCGAATGGCTTGGTAATTTTTCACTATAATTAATAGTCACAACGTAAAAAAATATTTAAAATCACCCTATAGCGGCGGTAGGTTACACGGACAATCGGACATTGCTCAGCCTACATCCATTTAAAACCCGCAATTGTTCAAATAACGTTTAAAAAAAATACCAAACTCTTGGGGACGAAATTCTTCATGCGAATGGCTTGGTAGTTTTTCGCTATAATTAATAGTGACAACATAAAAAATATTAAAAATCAATGTTTTAAATGGTTATTAAATATAAACAAAATATTGTTCTTAGTTTTGAAAAAGCCATTTGCATGCATATTGACCATAGCTTTAAAATGACATATCGTTTATAATTTTCCGATCAAAAATAACGGAAAAATTTTGATTTTAATTTAACATTGGTGTTTTGGAGTGTCAGCCAACATGCCTTAAGGGATATTTCAGTCTATAGTTTGGCAGCAGTGAACGTTCGAAAGGAAATTCGCCACGAAAGACGTCTATGAGTATACAACGCACGGTATAATGTGTAGAACTAATACTGAGTTGATTTGTTATGACTTGATGAAACCGTCAAGACTGACATGTTTATTCGACTGCATCACGGATTATTAAGTTGAGCGTGGTCACTGGCTGAATCACTTGATATTTAGTGCTGCCGAACTCGAGGTGTACCCTAAACATCGGGTTTTGGAACAAAACATTTATGGATAAATGAAGTTGTGTTGATGGCAACCATGAGTTTGTCTCAAAATCAATAAATTATACAGAGTGATTCAGGGAGAAACTTACAGGACGTGTTCTACTAGTGAATATAAATAAAATTCGTATAAACATGGGTTCGGAAATGCTTCGTTTTACAGTTATCCACCATTTTGTTTTTGTTTTTTACAAAATAATTAATATCTTTGGATGTAGGATGTAATAAAATATTGTACGCTAATTTTGGATACTTATTTGGTATTCATCTTTTACCCATATACCAAAAACAAAACTTTGTTTCATACATTTTCAAAATGGCGGCTGTTTGAAAATTTTAATGTAAAATATCTTGAAAACCACTAACTTTACAAAACAATTTCAAAACACTAAAAATTCCTTTTTTAATGACAAACTTAAAGATTTTTTTTAGTACTTCGATAAATTAAAAGATCACCGAGTTATTAGCTAAAAAATGTTTTAAAAATATTTTGGTTTTCTTTGTATTTAACAAATTATGTTTAAAATAGATTTTTGAGGTGACTTAACATTTTTGTTTACAGTTCTGTTTTGTTTTTGGTGTAAAAAATAACTTTTGTAAGTTTGTTAATGATTTATTATGGACTTTATTTACATGATTTTTCTTATAGTTTGGTTCTCGAGTAATTTTGGATATTATGGACTACTTACTACCAACAATTTTTTATCTTGGTAGCTGTCCACAATATATATTTTTTTTATTTAGTCAATAATTCGGTTATCTTTTACGTTAAAGAAATAATAAATAAACGGTACCAGGAACTGGCACATACTTTCTCACAAACATATTTAAATTATTATTATTAAATTATTAGATTCATTGTGGCTTCATAATTGTATGAGGGGTAGGAGAGGTTGTATGAGCTAAATATTATTACTATTAGCTAGAGAGACAATTAATTATTCGATCGATTTCGAATAAATTTGCAAAAAAGGTTTTGAAAAATTTTGAAAAACAATCCCCTTTTTGGCCAAAAAACCTCCAAAAATCAGTTATTATTATTATTAGCTAAACAAGAATTTTTAGAAGGGTACGGGTTTCTGCATATGGTAGGGTACATTAAGGGCTACAAATAAGCAAAATTTTATCAAAATCGTTAGAGCCGTTTTTTTATAAAAAAATTATAACTGATTTTTTGGAGGGTTTTTGGCCAAAAAGGGGGTTATTTTTCAAAAATTTTCAAAACAATTTTTCGTCCATCTATATAGGCCTAATTTACATGTTTGGTGCAAATTTGTTCGAAATCGATCGAATAGTTTTCGCTCTAGCTTTGTATACATACAGGCAGATATTTTGTAAAAAACACTTTTTTTGACTCAGGGGGTCCCAAGGCGGATATTTCCACAAAAATCTCAACATCGATTTTTTTACGATCACTATACTTTCTCAATACTATAGTATAGTGAGAAAGTAAGAAACGTTATGTTTGTCATTAAAAAAGACATTTTTTGTTTCTTGAAATGTTTTTGTAAAGTTAGCGGTTTTCGAGATATTTTACATTAAATATTTTATACCGACTTATGTTTATATGAGCTTTTTTCTTTATTTTCACAAGTAGAAAGATTCTCCGTTTCTTCCTGAATCACCCTGTAGTAGCCTATATATTACAAATGTAAGCTTGGTTTGTCCGTGCTTGCCGCTATAACTGCGCTGCGCATCTTTGCAGCCCCATGGGTGTTATATGGCATAATTGCCGCTCTCCCCCATCTATAAAGAAGGTTTCGGTTTGGAATTTTAGGGGTTAGATGGTTAGAGCGCATCGCACCGATGGTCATTGTTATAGGAACTCATTAAAGCAGCTGGGAATTGAGTGCCGAAGCGGCGGAGAGTGTTTCATAACATGCGAATGTTTCTGAATGTTATAGAATCTTCCAAACAATTCTGATCCGGAACGTTCGAGAAATCGGAAAAAATCTATAAAGGTGGAGACCTACAACTTGGTAGTCTACATATTTCTTTTATTTTATGTACAGGAGGGAAATGTACCACCATAGACGTGAAATGCAACAAAGGGAAACTGGCGGAAACGGTGGTTTTGCGCTTACTGTTGCATACCTGATGATGTATGTAAGTACAAATGGGAAACATAGATTGATTGGTCGAAACTCAATATGCTTTTTAGGCCAGTGAACTTTCAACATTTACCCGATGTGCCTTTCATCATAGATCATGAATAATAAAATAGATCATGTATGCATACGGGGGCTGTGTGCCGAAAAAAAGGTTTTCGGGAAAATAGTGCATGATCGCGCCGCGAGGTAGCGCTAGGGAGAAATCATTGGTAGCATTGGTGTTTCACAGAGCTTCCGTCGTTTCCCCAATAGATAGCGCCAGTATCGTCGAATTTCCAGTGGAACGAAATATTGCATTGGATCGGAGTTCTATTAGGTTATCCAAATACAATGCTTTCACTCATGTATCACATCTGCGAGCGAGGACGATGTTACGCGTGCTAGTCTTAAAAACAGGTCGTTATTTTAAACACATGCGACGCTGGGGATGGCGGATACAGTAATGTTACGCTAAGAACGTTTCCAAAGTGGGAGGATTGCTAATCTCGTCATTCAGTCTTCGTGTTGCAGGTCTGCCAACATTACACTGCCCGTTGCAAGTGATCAAAGTCGTGTTTTCTTTGATTTATTTCGTCTGGGAATTACTACGTTTAATTAATATTTTCCCATGAGCTAAATTTCGAACAATAATTTTTGGAGAAATATTATGATATTACTTTTCCGTTTCTTTTCTTTTTTTGATCGAGAAACAGTCATGTACTTCGTAGTTTATATTATTGAAAATTATTCACGTGAATTAATTACCAGTCGTTTAATAAGTACGGAACCCCTTCAGTAACTTTTAGACAACGGAAAGTATAAAGATGGAAATTTTGGGGTGTTTTTTTAATATGGTTAGTAACTACATTTACAAACTTTCAATACTACCCCCCCCCCCCTCGATGATGTGGGTCCTGTGTGGGCTAACTCGTAAACATACTGCTTGTGATGCATGTGATAATTTTTTTGCTCTCAAATCAGAAACATTTTGATACCAAGCAGAGTAAAGTACGACAACTAAATCCAAAATTTCGGCCAAAAAACGTTTTTTTTTAATACTGGACCCCTTACGCAGTTTTCTAATAATAGTTTAAAATAGGAAGTGCTCTTGTCTCTAAAGAAGTAGAAAGAACTGAAAACATCTTTCGATTCATAGTTCCCACTTTCACAAACGATCATCTCCAACCCCTCCCTTTAAGGAAGAGAATAACTTGTTTTGTATGGTCGGAAAACATGCATTATGTTGATAACATAACCGCCATTGTGGACACTTACTGTGATTTGCGGACACAAAATATGTGTCACAAAAAATAATTTGTGACATTTAAAAATTTTGAGTTTTCTCGATCAGGACCCACCCCAGGATGAGAGGGAGGTGGTTTTGAAAGTTTGTAAAAATAGTTGGTAGGCCTAATCATAAAAAGACATTGCCAAAGGTTCTGCTTTCTATTGAAATTGTTAAAAATTGGCGGGAAGTGACCAATATTTTTAGAAACAAAAGTTTTTCGGCCGCCATTTTGGATAGGGTTGTCGAATCTTACTTTGCTTGGTATCAAAATGTGCGTGATTTAAGGACAAAAAATTTATGAGTCTTAAACCGTATTACATTTAAACATTTTGAGTTGCCTCTTACAGGACCCCTCCGGGGGAGGATTTACCTTAGTCGGTTTGTTTTAAATAATCCTTACTAGAATGATGCTTAGCTTCGACCGTTTCGTTTGCATGACTAAATGAGAACAAGACAGTAGGATGTGTGCGGACCCAAAACATATTTCTATTATTACTCATATAGTGGATTTGGTGACCTATATATTTTTTTAAATGTGTATTGTGTTTATATGTTTGTATATTTATTGTACGAAGTTTTATGTTCATGACAAGCGCGAAGCCTGATGATGTCTCTGTGCAGACGAAACAGCCGTAGTTCTAGTAAGGATTATTTGAGTCGCCCAATTCCAAAACTCGTTATGTCCAAAAAAATTTTTTTTTGTATTATTGCATAAACTGATAGGTGGTAGCCATAGCAACACATTTCAGAGATCAAACAGTTCCAAAAGTCGTTATTTCTTACCTAAAAATCACTTTAAAAACTAGTTATTGTTCCAGAACTCGTCAAGTCCACTTCAAAAACTGTTCCATAGTACGTTATGTCCTTCTTACAATTACTGGACCAAAACTCGTTAAGTCCTATTACCTTTCAGTATTTCTTTAGTGCTTCAGTTCCATTTGTCGTTATGTCCAGGATAACTCAACCTGACAAGTTTAATATAAAAAACAAGAATTCTATTGTCGTAGGAATGGTTTGCACTTGGCTAGCCAAAAACGCACCACAAGCAGTAAAAAAAAGTAGTCCTCCTATTCCCGACCGTGGGTCATCCTACATACCACCAGACCGGATTTTTGGCAGAATCGAGAAGGAGGTTGCATCCAAGTCAACGATTGCTATCCCTCAAGAGTATGAGGAAATTTTCAATGGTGTTGGAACTGTGTACAAAGTAGGTACAGATTTTGGAGTACACAACTGGAAAAAAGCTGTTTTGGACATTCCAAACATGGAGAAAATGCAGCTGTACCAGGGACTGCCAAAGCTCCAACAAACTGGCATTTCCAGTTCATGAAGAGTAAACGAATAATCATAACAAAGCATCATAACAAAGCATCATAACAATACTACTATTAAAGTGCAAGGAGAGAATGGGTACAATGTGAATGTGGGTGTTGACCTATCAATCTGTAAAAAAGGGAAATCTTGGAATGAAATTGCACTAGAATTAGTTAGTAAAGGATGAGAAATTAAATGACTTGAGATCTCTCCTTGTAAAGCATTTTGGGCCTGAGTGGATCTTGCAGGCAAATCTACGGTTCTTCAAACAGCTTTTCACAGAACAAGAAATTATTTTACAAAGAGAAGAAAACGGCCCGGAAAACATAGCTGATGAAGATGCTGGAGAAATTCCTGAGGAAGATGAAAATATTTTGTCAGTTAGTATTATGGGAATATTGCAGACACACCTATCTTGATTTAAATGATTTTTTACGGCTTATTTTAAAAATTTAATAATTATTTTATAATTTGTATAGTTATTGTTTTTTTTATTGTCAGAAGTAACAGTTTTTTGTGAAACAACTGCCTTTTGTAACCTTACTTTCCCACTAATATTCTTGCATAGTAAACATAGGAAAATGTTCCAAAACTCGTTAAGTTCATTTTTTAGTTCCAAAACTCGTTATGTCCAACATATATTTTTAATTTGTAAATAAACTAAAACTGTGACATTTATATTATTAGTCGTACAAAATAAAATAAAAATCTACAAAAAATATGAAAAAAAAATCAATAAAATACTATAATTAATATAGCTTTAAGAGGTTTTTTTCATTTCCTGAAAATTTTTCGTTTTGGGACATAACAAGTTTTGGAATTGGACGACTCATTTTAACTATATTAATTAAACTAAATACAAATACATGTAGTTTGTAAAAAACCGCATCTTTCTAAAAATTCTCATTTAGGTAATAATACTAATAATAATAACTGATTTTTGGGGGTTTTTGGCCAAAAAGGGGGTTGTTTTTCAAATTTTCCAAAACCTTTGTTCGAAATCGATCGAATAGTTTCAATAATAATAATATAATATAGTATGGATGTGTGTTACATGCATCTAATATTTTCCTTGGTAACATTTTCCTACTTTTGCAATTCTAAATAACCACCTCCTATGCTACTCTTGGGAAGCTAAAAAGTTTCAACTGGGAGAAAGTATGTGGCAGTTATCTGGCACCGTTTATTTTTATAATAATGTATATAAATAGCAAAATTTAACAAAAGGCCTACAATTTTATAACCCTTATATATAATCGTATATATTTACCGAGTTACAAATCCCCTCATCATAGTTAGGTAGGCCTAGATAAAGTTTGTTGATTTGTATAGTATTTTTATAAATTACGTATTTTTTATGTGTATTTAATTAATCTGCCTGTGACTTTTCACTTGTTCTTACTAGTTTCGAATCATGTTTCGTACTTAAGGCCCAAGCAGTCGAAGTGCAAATGATTTTTTCCACTTGTATATCACGCAACATTAATAGCCTATGTATCAAAGTACCAAATTTCAACTCTCTAGCTTGTAGGAAGTTAGTGGAATTTATATTCATCTCTACCCAACAATGCATTAGATAGTAGAGACAGAAATGAAATGTGTTTACTACTTCTGTGTAACATTTATTAACCAAATTTCCGCTCTCTAGTTTCGAGGAAAGTAAGATAGTGAATATTTATTGTTTTTGGGTAGGTAACACAGCCTGTGTCCTTTAAACGTAAATAATCAAAAAGCAAATAATCGCAAACGCGAGGGCTAACATTTTGTTATGTACCACATAAGAAACAATTGCGCAAACTTTCAGCTTCTATTCTCGTGGGCTATACATATTTATGTTTTAGAGTAGTTTCCCCAATTTAACCCCTTAAATGAAAGTAATCGAAATAATGTTTGCTACAAAACACTCGGCACTGCGTTAAATTTTCAATGAAATCGGTCGAGTAGTTTTTGAGCATATAAAGAACAACCAAACACATTCTTTATAAATATACTGATTGAACAAAGTAGATGAAAAGCTGATAATTCGAACACGCAGTTCCAATCGGGCTCTTGTTGTTGACTTTTTATTTGCGTAAATTCTCTATCAGTCCTATGTGTGTTGTGTTAAGGGTGTGCAATACCATTCGAGTAAAAAAGCATCGAATCCAGTGAGTGGAGCCAACCTTGAGAAGGCTGGCCTATGGTATTGCATTGGTAAAGCGCTCGATCGTGACTAGAATATCGCTTGTATATGCCTTCTTATTAGCGAATTTCCATAGGACAAAAATGAGCTATGCAGTGGCCCTTATGGTAAGACCCAAGGTCGGGAGTAGCAAATGAGCATCGATCATAGTCCCCAGAACACGTTTTGGAGTGTCATTAAAAATCATATACATATTTATATGTATATATATGTTCGCACTCTAGCGGCCGTTTTTTACGTCCGATTTGGTCCAAATTTCTAAGTCGCTTGAACTGGTAGGTTAGCCAAAAAAAATTGACCGGAAGTAGACAACATTTTGACCGGACGTACCATGTATATAGGTGTGCGCGCTCTAACGGACGCATTTTATGACCGATTTTTTTGGTCACAGGTTGGTTTTCTAAGATTCTTGGCCGAGTTCGTTAGCTAAACAAATTTACCGGAACTGGACCAAATTTTTGACAGGAAGTAACTTTATGTATAAGTGTGCGCACTCTAACGGACGCATTTAACGTCCGATTTGGTCCAAATTTGGTACACAAGTTGATTTTTTAAGTCGCTTGGACGAGTTTGTTAGCCAAAAAATTGACCGGAAGTAGATAAAATTTGTGACCGGAAGTAACATGTATATATGTATGCGCACTCTAGCGAACACTTTTTAGGTCCAATTTATTCCAAATTTGGTACACACGTTGGTTGTCTAAGTCACTTGGACGAGTTCGTTAGCCAAAAAAATTGACCGGAAGTAGACCACATTTCGACCGGAAGTAACAATTTTTTGAGATTTTTCTTACTAGAATAATTTTTTTTGAAGTTTTCTTTAAAAAAAAAAAATTGACATACGAAATAATTCTGCACATTTTTTTTTTTACGTGACCTTATAGCCCATCTGGTTCCCCCAAAAACAATCAAAACGTAACATACCGCAAAAGTACCAGAATTAAATCCACGGCTTTTACCATGGTGACCGATGGCACTATATTTGGTACAAGCTGGCAGCACCTTCATGAGTAGATCAATTTCCCAAATAGTTGTTTGAACCCCAAAACCATATATAAATGTAATTTTGGAAATTCGCTCAACTAACGTCAGTGGTTCAGCTGCGTGGTCGAATTATTTTTACTCTCCACCATGTGCGTACAACATTTATATTTGCAGAACGCTCCAATTATTACTTTTCTAAACTGGTAATAAAATTCGCCCCGATGTTTAACTGCTATCCAGTGACTCGATTGGAAATCATGGTTTTCGTCTTGTTTATAAGCAAATGTCTTTAATAAATATGTATAATTTAAATTTTTGTCACCTAAGAGTTATAATTTAGATGTTTATAAACGACTTCCTGCAAATTACAAAAGATTATCTTCAAAATTCGACGACAGATAAGTTATATTGAAGAGTACTCTATTTGACTGTTTCGTCCTGGTTTTGAACACCCTTAAAGTGAGGAGGTTAGGAAAGAAATTATTGCGGGTATTTTAATTAATTGTTTACTTTCGAGACCAGAAAGTAAAAGATTGTCACTATAGATTCAACTGTAACCAGTACGAAGTACAATTTGCAGCTTAAACTGCTGATTTCACAACTTGTAAAGTTGATAAACGTCTGCGCTGGGAACAGTAACTCCTGTCAGAAATGAAAAATGAAAGCTGGATTCCCTTAAATTCTCTGGAATTGCTTGGAGAAATGGAAACCGTTATTTCAAAGATAAGAGAATTAAAGAGGAGAGTCGCAAATTGTGGTTGTTTTTTTCATAAGACACCAAGAAACGTAAACTCTTTCTTTGATTAATAAAAAGGTAAAGCGTTTCTTTTCCTTTCTTAAGGTTTAAGATTTCAAAGTTTTATTTAGAGAATAATAACTGTTGAAAGGGGAATTTATTTGAACACAATATATTTTATGTCGCTTGAATGAATTACCAATTTAAAACAATGGGACACAACAATGCGTTTCACACTCGTGCTTGCGCTGTTGTAAAATAATAGTAATTAATTAATACAAAATAAATAAGGACGCACATGTTAGCTTGACACTGAACACTATGAGAAACGGCCGTCTCAAGGTATTGGAAGAATTTTTAATAATCAATGCATTGCGTGCTTCGCACGCCAACGCCTTATTGGGAATATTTTCAATATATAATGCATTGCGTGCTTCGCACGCCAACTCCCTTATTGGAAATATTTTCAATATACAATTCATTGCGTGCTTCGCACGCCAACTTTAGGCCTATGTGCTATAGACGAACATGTACGTCCGCTTTAAAATACTAGTGATTATTTCGTAGAAATGTTCAAAAATAAAGTAATTTCTACTTAGACTATAAATGTAAAAAATAAAAGGTCCGCTCCTAGCATAGGAAATACGAAATTTGCGTAGCAGTGAACGTGTTAAAGAATGTTGGTGATACATTACTTATATTGGTACCAGTGACAACATAGTGCAGAGGCTATTTTTTATGTCTACCATGCTCTTGGATTAATAAAATATAAGTTTGCCTTAAATCGGTATTTTTACACGTAAAATTGAAATTTCTTGGCTATGCATTCATATTTTGTTAAGTTTAACGCAATTTTCAAAATCTACATACAAATTCCAGTAAGAATGATGTAAAATAATCGAGGTGTAGTATAGTATAGTTGTTTGATTTTAAACCATTTACATTTTGTTTTAGTTTTTTTTTAATAAGTACAAACTTTTTTTTTAATATAGAATTTAATTTGAACAACCAAGTACTTTATTCTTATTATAACGGTACCCTAACCTCTATTATTCAAAATTTCTTGAGATGAAATTATTTTCTGTAACCAGTACAATGTTTATTTCATCGCACAATGTTTTTTCGTATTCAGACTGTACGTACTCTTGAAAATGTAAGACAAATGGACAAATATCCTTTTCTCTGAGCAGCAACGCAGCAGCTATCGTGAAGCCTAGTCTACACTTACAAACAAGAAAT